>JAHLJT010009436.1:6842291-6907141 GCA_031308135.1 Acheta domesticus | reverse complement strand
CCCCCGCCGCTCGCCCCCGCTGCCGCCCCCCGACGCTCCCGCCGCCCCCGCCGGGTCTCCACCATCCCCACAGGCTACGTTGGCCACTCCACCCCCACCAGCTTTCCCCCACCAACGCCAGCATCGCAAGCACCGCCACCGCCGCCATGCCGCTGCCCCGGCCGCCCCATGACCCGCGCCCCCCCGCCACCCGACCCCGTCCCCGCCCCCGCGCGCGAGGATTAATGCTAACGCCCTCTAATTGTACCGCGACGGACGCGGGGATGTCCAAGGCAGAGCGCGGCCAAGATCTGGATGAAGGGCCCGTTGTCGAGCTGGAAAGTCATTGACTGCGGGTTGCCGTTATAGGGCTGAAGTAAAAAAAAAGGACTTTGAATCAAGTTATCTTTCGAGTAACTTAAGCCCACATTTACTGCAAATACATGCAGTAAAATTGTGCAATGAAGTATATAAAAATGTATTTGTTGTTAATAAAAATTCTAATTGCTGTAATATACATTCCACAAGAGTTTCACATACACATGTTTTCATCGAATGAATGCTTTTGAAATACTTGTGCATTTTCATCCACATTGTTAATAAAATAGTCCCTATATTTTCCTGATGAATACTTTCCCAACAGTTCTTTGAGATTTTATGTTAGGTCGTGAATTTTTTGTTCATTGTAAATATCCGTAGTAATTTCGGGCAAGACTCAAATCATTGCTACTCGATCTTGTAATTCCTTTCACAAGATTCAACAACCAACATATAATGTATGTTGCAAAGATATTACTGTTGAACTAAGTACTTGATAAAGGAAATAATACTTAAAACAATCTATAAAACGGAAGACGTGATTACAAATGTGTGTTTTTGTAATGGTTTGTGCACTCAACAGTGAAACATTTAGATGCAATGATGTTAGTCTACTCTGTGCAACCTGTCCCAGCCAGAGGCGCAGGCAGACTCAGGACCATTCAACTCCCACATAACGTGGTGGACACCATTATAGTGGCACACACTCCTCTAGCACCTTACAGGAACTGAAATACAAACTGCTGCCAACGATAATTCAAACGTGTGTGGCTGCTACGTAGGTTCGCATTACGCCCAAGCAGGCGCGTAATGCTACAAAAGATAGCGTCGATGTTCGCGCTTTCTTCAGCGGTTTCTTATATGTATAAATTACGAATAATTGGACCATTTAGAAGACACTTTTCGCATTTCTCACAATTAATCTAATTTTTAGGGGCGGATGTTGGCGAGCCTGTCCCCGGCGACACCAGCCCCTTCTATAGTAGTACCTTCGAGCTTTGTCCCCGGTGTTGATGGAGAGATGCAAGGACCTGGACAGCATGCCCGATTGATTGATTGATTGATTCGTGTTTGCGGGCGCGTCAACTACTTAGTTCATTAGTCCCGTAAGTGTAGTGCGTGTTTTCTAGGGAGGTGGCGATGATCTTTTCCCCGCTGGATGGCGAGATCTGGCGTCGACCTACCGTCGACTAGCGGGGTTTTCCCCTCAACCAGGTATCTCCCACCAGCGGGGCTCCGCCCCAGCCGGGACAAGCTCTAAGCTCCCGACCGGTCTCTCGGCATGTGTGGCACTGTAGTGCACGTTAGTGTAAGTGTGTGTGTAAGAGGAGAGGATAGGAGAAGGAAGAGGAACGAAAGATCGCGCGCGGTCCGTGGCCCGTTTGTTAGGGTACTGCTCCGGCATTCGCCTGGTGTTGATCGGAGAAACCACGGAAAATACCGATCAAACATGAATTCTCCCCCAGACAGCGACTGAATTCAACCTAGCTGACAAGCTAGTGTCGAAAATCCTGGCGCCGTGGGGAGTGGAGTCCTAGGTCCTCGCGGTCAGAGGGACTGCAGTGACATCAGGTTGATGCACTGAGCCGTCTCTCGCGGTCGCCTGCCCAAGCGACGCAGCACAAGGGAGGAGCAGAACGGGACGTGGAGGCAGCGCGATCGCTGCGGGCGGCTGCTTTGGAATTTTCCGGCGCGGCCGAGCCGCGGCGCGTGGAAAAACACGGGGATTCGCCGGTCCCATTAGCGATTCGCCGCGTAAAACCCGCCGCTGGCCGGCGTTTACACACCAAACACTGCGTGGGAGACACGACAGGCGACGGCCCGCGGCGCCGCCCCCCCCGCCCGCCCCGCCCACGCACCCCCACTCCTCGCCACGCCCCTCCCCCGCCACGCCCCGCCCCGCCCCGCTCTGCCCGTCCCGCCTCGCCCGCCACGCCTCGCCCTCCACGCCTCGCCCTCCACCGCCTCGCCCTCACGCCTCGCCCGCCCGCCTGTCCTGCCCCACCCTGCCCACCCCGGCCCCGCCCAGCCCAGCCCCGCACCACCCGCCGCCTACCCATGCACTCACCCACCCGCCCGCCCGCTCGGCCACCCGCCCACCCCACCCCACCCCACCCCACCCCACCCTGCCCGCCCACCCTGCCCGCCCGCCCGCCGCCCGCCCGCCCGCCCGCCCGCCCGCCCCGCCCCCGCCCGCCCGCCCGCCCCGCCCGCCACGCCCTGCCTCGCCTCGCCAGCCCGTCCGCCCACCCCGCCCCGCCCACCCCTCCCCGCCCACCCCTCCCCCGCCCACCCCGCCCGCCACGCCCCGCCTCGCCCGCTCGCACCACGCGGGTGACTGTGCCTTTCTTGATCCCTCCTCTTCTTAAGTGTCTATCTTCCTTCCCGAATTCTAGCACCCTGTCCTCACTCTAAATTCTCTTCTTGTATTTTTTCCCTGCCTGTTTCGTTTCCTCATATTGTTCCTCTCCACTTTTCAATTGGGTACCAAGTTGATTCTTATACCTTTGCCATGCACCTGTCCCATGGAAACTGTAACCCCACCCCCTTTTGGTGTAACCTAATCTGGTCCCCCGATTCCTCACTCTACACCTCATTCTGGCACCCCTATCCTTAATCTGAACGCTCTTCTTGTTTTTGTCCTGCCTGTTTTGTTTCCTCGCATTTTCGTCTCCACTGTTCAATTGGCTACCAAGTTCCTTTTCTATAACTTCCTCATGTCCCTGTGGAAATCTGTAACTCCGCCCACGTTTTGGTGTAACCTAATCCTAACCCATATTTTGAATAATCTACCTCTATAGCCCAGGACCTATCAAACATCAAGAGATATAGACTCAATGATGAGATCAATTTAATATTGGAAGAAAAAAGCAATTGTCAGATTTATCAAAGCACAAAGGATTAGATGGTTAGGACAAATAGAAAGAATGGAACAATCAAGAATACCTAAAAAGATATTAGAAGGATAATCTCTTCTCAAAACGGAGGAGAGGACGTCCCAAGAAAAGATGGAAGAATGATGTGCTAAAAGAGCTCAACATCATGAAAGTAAAGAACTTGGAAAAAGATGGTGGAAGACCGAAAAAACTGGAATGCTGTTGTACGTGAAGCCAAGGTCCACAATGGGATGTAGAGCCTAGAGAAGAAGAACACCCTATAGACGATCTTTCTACACACACTGCTCTCCTCTTCTTCCTGTAAACGTCTTGCCCTTTCTGCGTGCATCTCGGTTCTCTCACGGCGATCCAATTCGTCAGTCGTAACAAATTGTGTTCCCCTTACGAACATGGACTCACTGAAATCTTTCATGTCTGCCTTGACCTTTCACACACTCGTCTGTCACGTTCTTATCTACGACCGAAACACTTGTCTAGCGCGTTAACGTACGTGTCAACCTTAGTATGCTACGAACTTTTCGACAAATGCCACAGACCTTCATTAGTGCACTTTGCATCACGCGAGGCCTCCTTTCAGTCTAAACACACTATTTCTGCAAATGAGGCATAATTCTGAACATCCACGCTACAATGGAATCTATCAGGCATCTTGCGTTCTTTCTGATCCGTATGGCATGATATCACATATTCCTGAGTTTCTTATAGTATTTTTCGATTGTTTTCGTAATCCGTTGCGTTGAAGGTACTTATTTTTTAACAGTAGCCCTTTTCATGTCTCTGTACTTAAAGTTACTAAATTTTTCTTATGATGTTTATTTTAATTCGGTAAACTTTGCTACATTGTGTACGCAAACAAAAGAAACTATAATCGTGAAAAAATGGATATTAAAATTACAAAGAAATGTTCTCATATTTTGGGACCCCCTCACACCACCATCACCTCTGGAACATTAATCGACTTCACTTCAGGCTCAGATCTGGTTGATAAAGGTTATTTTCACCGTTAAATCTTGAGTCTTATAGACATTTGTATTGCAATTTTTTGTAACATGAATGTCATATTGTTGGCTTTTTGTCATAAATATGCTTACCGAATTTTTTCCTCGAATTTTTATTCTTACGTCAACGTAATATTCATGTGAAGATATATGAATGCATTTTTGGAGTAAATAATTTTAGGAAATAAAAGTGTTTACGATGACCTCTCACTAATATTATTTGTAAAGATGATTTGATGCCATTTAATGGAAAATATCGTTTTCAAATACTCTAAAAAAGTCTTCTAAATAGGTGTCTGATTCTTTTTCTATATGTTCTTTGTAACGTAGTTTCTAAAATAACTATTTCCGAAAATAACTATTCGTTTAAAATGCATTTCTATTAAAATATAGAATTCTTGAAAATTAAACTATTTGATAACAAATGAATTGAATCAGTTTAAGGAGACTCAGTTACGTTATCACAGGTGATTTCCCATAATACCTGCTCCCGCCACGATGCATTTGGTACATGGAACTTACATTCGTTTATATAGCTAGACTAATTATTGGGTGTCAACATTACAGTGAAGGTGTGAGTCTCCAAATTCAATCTATCATATAGCCACAGTTTCTGAAATTAATTTGGTATGGGATTCTCATACAAGCGGTTCTCTAAGAGATTATTAGGTATTTAATGTTGCTCAAATGTCGCTTAATGTATGTTGCTCAAATTAATGGCACACTGAATGTCATACTAATGGTTAATAAAAGTATTTTATTTTCTGTAATATTTTAACTAAAAATTGGATGTTATAATAAGGAAAAATTGTATTTGTCATTCCAAATATTTTAAATAAGTTTAACTCGAGTATAGCATATTAGTTGATTGAAATAATACTATTACAAATTCACGAGTTCCGAAAAAATAGATTCCCGTCGATTTTAATCCCTTTCCTTTTTGAACATTACAAGAAGTAATTTCTAAAGAAGTTCATTTACAAATTTACCGTGACTCTCCTTAGTACGAAGAATTTTATTTCTCTTTAAGAGAAGTGAGGACATGCAGGAGACTGTACCACGAAAATATATTTATAATAAAATACAATTCAATTATTTTTCTATGTCATTGCAATTTATCATTAATTTATCATTGAATTATACACACATCGTAATTTACTACGAACATACGTGAATAGAAGGCACTCAATATTGCCTTGAATTATCGTTTGCTTGTAGACTAAATGTATCTACATTATTTTATTCTCCAGTTACCTACGGCAAACATTGCACTTGGCATTTGCTAAAATGTCCCTTCCCATTGAAATGTCCCATCTCTCGCTAACTAATCGTGTATACAGCGCAACCAATCTGAATACTTTGCCAAATACGAATAATTACGAAGTGAGGTACCGCGTGATAGTCGCAGTTCACGCCACAATTTTCCTATCGCCCAGCGCGAAGATGCGTGTGAAGGTGCATGCGGACAGTACGTGCGGCGCGCAGGGCGGCGCGCAGGGCGGCGCGCAGGCGGCGCGCAGGGCGGCGCACAGGGCGGCGCGCAGGGCGGCGCGCAGGGCGGCGCGAAGGCGGCGCGCAGGGCGGCGCGAAGGTCGGCGGGAAGGGCGGCGCGAAGGGCGGCGCGAAGGGCGGCGCGCAGGGCGGCGCGAAGGGCGGCGCGCAGGGCGGCGCGAAGGTCGGCGCGGAAGGGCGGCGCGCAGGGCGGCGCGCAGGGCGGCGCGTAAAGGGCGGCGCGAAGGGCGGCGCGCAGGGCGGCGCGAAGGGCGGCGCGCAGGGCGGCGCGAAGGGCGGCGCGCAGGGCGGCGCGAAGGGCGGCGCGCAGGGCGGCGCGAAGGGCGGCGCGCAGGGCGGCGCGAAAGGGCGGCGCGCAGGGCGGCGCGAAGGTCGGCGCGGAAGGGCGGCGCGAAGGGCGGCGCGCAGGGCGGCGCGCAGGGCGGCGCGAAGGGCGGCGCGCAGGGCGGCGCGAAGGGCGGCGCGAAGGGCGGCGCGCAGGGCGGCGCGCAGGGCGGCCGTAAAGGGCGGCGCGAAGGGCGGCGCGCAGGGCGGCGCGAAGGGCGGCGCGCAGGGCGGCGCGAAGGGCGGCGCGCAGGGCGGCGCGAAGGGCGGCGCGCAGGGCGGCGCGAAAGGCGGCGCGCAGGGCGGCGCGAAGGTCGGCGGGAAGGGCGGCGCGAAGGGCGGCGCGCAGGGCGGCGCGAAGGGCGGCGCGCAGGGCGGCGCGAAGGGCGGCGCGCAGGGCGGCGCGAAGGGCGGCGCGCAGGGCGGCGCGAAAGGGCGGCGCGCAGGGCGGCGCGAAGGTCGGCGGGAAGGGCGGCGCGCAGGGCGGCGCGCAGGGCGGCGCGCAGGGCGGCGCGCAGGGCGGCGCGCAGGGCGGCGCGCAGGGCGGCGCGCAGGGCGGCGCGCAGGGCGGCGGGAAGGGCGGCGCGCAGGGCGGCGCGCAGGGCGGCGCGCAGGGCGGCGCGCAGGGCGGCGCGCAGGGCGGCGCGAAGGTCGGCGGGAAGGGCGGCGCGCAGGGCGGCGCGCAGGGCGGCGCGCAGGGCGGCGCGCAGGGCGGCGCGCAGGCGCGCGCAGGGCGGCGCGCAGGGCGGCGCGCAGGGCGGCGCGCAGGGCGGCGCGCAGGGCGGCGCGCAGGGCGGCGCGCAGGGCGGCGCGCAGGGCGGCGCGCAGGGCGGCGCGCAGGGCGGCGCGCAGGGCGGCGCGCAGGGCGGCGCGCAGGGCGGCGCGCAGGGCGGCGCGCAGGGCGGCGCGCAGGGCGGCGCGCAGGGCGGCGCGCAGGGCGGCGCGCAGGGCGGCGCGCAGGGCGGCGCGCAGGGCGGCGCGCAGGGCGGCGCGCAGGGCGGCGCGCAGGGCGGCGCGCAGGGGCGGCGCGCAGGGCGGCGCGCAGGGCGGCGCGCAGGGCGGCGCGCAGGGCGGCGCGCAGGGCGGCGCGCAGGGCGGCGCGCAGGGCGGCGCGCAGGGCGGCGCGCAGGGCGGCGCGCAGGGCGGCGCGCAGGGCGGCGCGCAGGGCGGCGCGCAGGGCGGCGCGCAGGGCGGCGCGCAGGGCGGCGCGCAGGGCGGCGCGCAGGGCGGCGCGCAGGGCGGCGCGCAGGGCGGCGCGCAAGGGCGGCGCGCAGGGCGGCGCGCAGGGCGGCGCGCAGGGCGGCGCGCAGGGCGGCGCGCAGGGCGGCGCGCAGGGCGGCGCGCAGGGCGGCGCGCAGGGCGGCGCGCAGGGCGGCGCGCAGGGCGGCGCGCAGGGCGGCGCGCAGGGCGGCGCGAAGGGCGGCGCGCAGGGCGGCGCGCAGGGCGGCGCGCAGGGCGGCGCGCAGGGCGGCGCGAAGGGCGGCGCGCAGGGCGGCGCGCAGGGCGGCGCGCAGGGCGGCGCGCAGGGCGGCGCGCAGGGCGGCGCGCAGGGCGGCGCGCAGGGCGGCGCGCAGGGCGGCGCGAAGGGCGGCGCGCAGGGCGGCGCGCAGGGCGGCGCGCAGGGCGGCGCGAAGGGCGGCGCGCAGGGCGGCGCGCAGGGCGGCGCGCAGGGCGGCGCGCAGGGCGGCGCGCAGGGCGGCGCGCAGGGCGGCGCGCAGGGCGGCGCGCAGGGCGGCGCGCAGGGCGGCGCGCAGGGCGGCGCGAAGGGCGGCGCGAAGGGCGGCGCGCAGGGCGGCGCGAAGGGCGGCGCGCAGGGCGGCGCGAAGGGCGGCGCGCAGGGCGGCGCGAAGGGCGGCGCGCAGGGCGGCGCGAAGGGCGGCGCGAAGGGCGGCGCGAAGGGCGGCGCGAAGGGCGGCGCGAAGGGCGGCGCGAAGGGCGGCGCGAAGGGCGGCGCGAAGGGCGGCGCGAAGGGCGGCGCGAAGGGCGGCGCGCAGGGCGGCGCGCAGGGCGGCGCGCAGGGCGGCGCGAAGGGCGGCGCGAAGGGCGGCGCGAAGGGCGGCGCGAAGGGCGGCGCGAAGGGCGGCGCGAAGGGCGGCGCGCAGGGCGGCGCGAAGGGCGGCGCGAAGGGCGGCGCGAAGGGCGGCGCGAAGGGCGGCGCGAAGGGCGGCGCGAAGGGCGGCGCGAAGGGCGGCGCGAAGGGCGGCGCGAAGGGCGGCGCGAAGGGCGGCGCGAAGGGCGGCGCGAAGGGCGGCGCGAAGGGCGGCGCGAAGGGCGGCGCGAAGGGCGGCGCGAAGGGCGGCGCGAAGGGCGGCGCGAAGGGCGGCGCGAAGGGCGGCGCGAAGGGCGGCGCGAAGGGCGGCGCGAAGGGCGGCGCGAAGGGCGGCGCGAAGGGCGGCGCGAAGGGCGGCGCGAAGGGCGGCGCGAAGGGCGGCGCGAAGGGCGGCGCGAAGGGCGGCGCGAAGGGCGGCGCGAAGGGCGGCGCGAAGGGCGGGCGCGAAGGGCGGCGCGCAGGGCGGCGCGAAGGGCGGCGCGAAGGGCGGCGCGAAGGGCGGCGCGAAGGGCGGCGCGAAGGGCGGCGCGAAGGGCGGCGCGAAGGGCGGCGCGAAGGGCGGCGCGAAGGGCGGCGCGAAGGGCGGCGCGAAGGGCGGCGCGAAGGGCGGCGCGAAGGGCGGCGCGAAGGGCGGCGCGAAGGGCGGCGCGAAGGGCGGCGCGAAGGGCGGCGCGAAGGGCCGGCGCGAAGGGCGGCGCGAAGGGCGGCGCGAAGGGCGGCGGCGAAGGGCGGCGCGAAGGGCGGCGCGAAGGGCGGCGCGAAGGGCGGCGCGAAGGGCGGCGCGAAGGGCGGCGCGAAGGGCGCGCGAGGCGGCGCGAAGGGCGGCGCGAAGGGCGGCGCGAAGGGCGGCGCGAAGGGCGGCCGCGAAGGGCGGCGCGAAGGGCGGGCGCGAGGGCGGCGCGAAGGGCGGCGCGAAGGGCGGCGCGAAGGGCGGCGCGAAGTGGCGGCGCGCAAGGGCGGCGCGAAGGGCGGCGCGAAGGGCGGCGCGAAGGGCGGCGCGAAGGGCCGGCGCGCGAAGGGCGGCGCGAAGTGGCGGCGCGAAGGGCGGCGCGAAGGCGGCGCGAAAGGGCGGCGCGAGGGCGGCGCGAAGGGCGGCGCGAAGGGCGGCGCGAAGGGCGGCGCGGAGGGCGGCGCGAAGGGCGGCGCGAAGGGCGGCGCGAAGGGCGGCGCGAAGGGCGGCGACGAAGGGCGGGCGCGAAGGGCGGCGCGAAGGGCGGCGCGAAGGCGGCGCGCAGGGCGGCGCGAAGGGCGGCGCGAAGGGCGGCGCGAAGGGCGGCGCGAAGGGCGGCGCGAAGGGCGGCGCGAAGGGCGGCGCGAAGGGCGGCGCGAAAGGGCCGGCGCGCGAAGGGCGGCGCGAAGGGCGGCGCGAATGGGCGGCGCAGCGCGTGGCTGTCGCGTGGGGCTTCGGGGCGTGCGTGGGATCGGCGCGCTCGTTAAGCCCAGGTAATGAAGTCATTCGTCTCCGCGCGCCGCGTCGTAATTAGAAAGAAGCTCCGAGGGAGCAGCTGCACCGCCACGCCCCTCCCACCCCCACACACGCTCCCGTTCCACCCCTCTCTCGTCCTGGCCACATACCGCTTCCGCCCCGCTTCCTGGGTCCCATTTCGCTTCCTCACTTCTACCCACAACGTCATTACTGTTTTCTACGTTCATAGACCACTCTTTGCCTCTCTTTCTTCTCCGTTCTTCTTTTTCTGACTTTCGTCTCAATTCTCTGTTTTTTCTCTCCCTCTTCGCCTCATGGTCCCTCTCTTAATTTTTTTCATTTGTCCTCGTCTGTTATTCTTTGTTCTATTTCTTTCTCATTCTTCCTTTAACTCTTTCTGTAATCATCTTTACTTAGGTGCCCTGTCTTCATCATTATTTTTTTCTTGCCATTCTGTGCTTCATTTTTCTCCTACTTTATTTTTACATTTCTTATTCTCTGTCTCAATTGGTCATTTGTGCGCCATTCTTGTATTTCTGTGCTCTTTTTTACCTCTTCACGTCCTCGCTTTTCTCTGCAATTTATTGTAAAGTTATTGTAATTTTTTCGTTATCTTCGTTTCACACTCTTCGTTTTACACTCCTTTCCTGTCTATTTGCATATTCTGTCATATTTATTTAAAGTTGAAAGAAAAAAATTAATTTTTTACCTCTCTAAGTTTTATGTCCTTTCATGCTTGTAGGCAATAATAATAATGCCGATATATGAGACGAGAATCGTCTCCATATTCTATTAATCTGTACGGATACTTATATTTAGTAATTAATTTTCTTCAGCGTTGTTGTAATGTAATCTAAACTCTTTTAAAGGAAATTACAATGTTTTTACTTTCTTGCTACGGTAGAAAGAAAGTTGTGAAATGCTGCCCGGAAAAACGGAAATTTAGAAATAAAATCCTCTAGCACGTGATGTAGCCAGAATCCATGTTTGGTGAGTCCTTGATACCTAAAAAATCGAATGTCGTTAAACGTCTCTCTCTGTCCGTCTATCCATCTGCATGTCCGTTTGAGAACAATGTTAGTGGCTAAGCCGATCCGACGATATTCTACAAAATTGGCATTCCTCGATCGATCTGGCTGATACCGCGGTCCCTTGAATTTGAAATCTATATTTTAATTTAGGGAACACTTTACATGAAGCCCCTCGGACATTATCAACATTTTTCTCAAAAACGGCGAATTTTCCTCTTAGCATTTTCAGAATTTAAAAAAAATGGCTCCATCGTTTTGATTAAATTGTGTTGTTGGATAGTGTGAAGGACTTCTTAAGAGAATAGTGACAAGTCTGATGTTCGTTGAAAATACAAATTTTTTGAAAATTAGGGAGGGTCAACAATTTTTAAAGACATTAAAAAAAACTTTTTCTAGACTCTGCTGAAATCAATTTTTACAGGCCTTTACGAGGTATTAATATATTTATTACTATTATTGAATTATACTTGATTTGATACTAGTTTTCAATTTGTACCGTGATGAAAAACCTGCTTACTTTTAAAATATCCTTAGTACATTACCACTACTTTATTGGTATAATTTTACTATTTATTTGTCTTTTGATTAAAAATACCTTTGACATTTTAAAATAATCTTCTTGAAGATTAATTGTTGAGGAAATTTTTGGGATATTCTGACGAGTATTAAAACAAAGGAAAAGAGATAATCGATGCTGATGAATTTGTACTTAAATAGCAAATAATTATTTCATAATATTACTTTACTTTATCATACATCAAAATGATTTATAAATTGAACTCCGCAAATTCTACCACACTTACACCACGATCTATTCAATTAGTATCAGGTAGAATATTATAAAACCAATAAATATTCATTAAATGACATATTGCACACTGCAAACAAGGTAATATTTTCCGATTTACAACATGTTTGCAAACAGTTTAATAATACGGGTCATAAATATTGCGGATTGATTCGTTAATACCTTTAGAATATTTTCTAATGTAAATGGAGCTTTGATTAAGTGGCAGATCCTTTGTTAAATTTTCCAATAACATTTTAATGCTGCTAGTAGCGATTTCCACCCTATTAATTTGGACGTGATTATACTCTCATTGATGAATGATTCTAAAAGTTTCAAAAAATTATACAAAAACTACAAATTACAAATTTAAAGATGACAAGATGAATTGTAATAAAATATTAAAAGCAACATATAAATGACAAAACTATTTCAGTAATCTAAATACATCAGGATCATAATATATGTACTTCGAAAGAATCTGACACAAAAAACAAACGACTTTTAAGATATGTTAAATGAAAATAATAGTGTTTATTATTATTTGCTCCATTTATGTATGTATGTATATATATATATATATATATATACATATATATATATACACATATACATAAATACATATATCACAAAACATCGATGTTAAAAATATCGGCCATTATTACATCGATGTTTAAAACATCAATGTTTCCGCAAATAATCGATGTTTAAAACATCAATGTTTCCGCAAATAATCGATGTTTAAAACGTCAATGTTTCCACAAAACATCGATGTTTAAAGCACTAATGTTTCCACAAATCATGGATGTTTCGAAAACTTCGACATCGATATCGCAGCCATGTCTCCGAGCTGCGCCGTCACCGCCACGAGCGTTGCGCGGCGCGGCGCGGCGCGGCGCGGCGCGTGCGTAAAACCTGCAATGCCGATCGGGAGAGCGACGAGCGCCCGGAATTGAAACGGCGCCGGCGGACGGCCGCGCCTCGCGGCCGCGCCCTGGCAGTGGGCCGAACCCGCCGCCCGCTCTCCACCGGCACACGCGGCTCAGTGCTCTGGGGAAACGAATACTTTTAACGTATTGCCTCTTGCCGTGAAAGCTTAAATTGTTTCACAAAAACCACAAGACGTTTGCAGAAGAGCCCCAGCCACTGTGTTACGCAGATGGGGGGACGCCAAATGAGATCGGCGTGAGCACAGTCGAATGTGGAACGCGCGCGCGGCGAGAGCGCGGCTGGCGCAGCTGCGGTCGGCGTGTCGCTGCGCGCATCGCTGCGCCCAAACGCAGAATCCGTTGCCGGGAGAGATGGCGCAGTGCATCAACCTGATGTCACTGCAGTCCCTCTTACCGGGAGGTCCTAGCAGGATTTTCGACACTAGCTTGTCAGCTAGGTCGAATTCAGTCGCTGTCTGGAGGAGAATTCTAGCGGCCGGCTGTTCTCATTGGTAGTTTTCCGTGGTTTCTCCGATCAACATCAGGAGAATGCTAGAGTAGTACCCTAAGAAACGGGCCACGGACCGCGCGCGACATTTCCTTCGTCTTCCTTGTCCTATCCTCTCCTCTTACACACACAACTTACACTAACATGCACTACACTACCACACATGCCGGGAGACTGGTCGGAGGTTTAGAGCTTGTCCAGGCTGGGAGGCTGCCCCGCTATTGGGAGATAGTTGAGGAAATCCCGCTGATCGACGGTAGGTTCGCGCCGGAAGAAGTACCCAGCATACAAATGAACCCTAACAAACTATGGACTATGGGACAGCACACGATCTGTCTTATCATATCTCTTTATATACACACTGTTACAAGCACTACACTACAACACATGTCGAGAGACCAATCGAAGTCAGAGCCTTGTCCAATGTAAGGCGGTCGTCCCACTGGGGGAGATTACCTGAAGCGGGAATTTCCTCGAAAGCGGGCGTGAAGGTCTGCGCTGGATCTCACGACGACGTGTCCGGAAATCAATCAATCAGTGAATCGCGTTTGCAATTGAGTCTGGGTCTAAGAAATCTTTGGACCATACCATCCGCTAATGCAAAAACTAAAGTGTTCACCATTTTGGATTTTATGCAATTCAAAATGGCGGACTATGTACAATTTTCAACTAAGCACCATTTTTATAACTTTTAATCCTAAATTTTGACATTTTCTTTACATCAGGTGTGTATAAGTTTGTCTTGATACCGTGTTTGTCATATGGCATATAAAGATTGTAAAATATAATCCGAATGACAATTGTTCAATCTCGCGAACAATTACAAGGAAACTCGCCAGCAAATTGTCTTTCCCCGCGCGGCCAACATTCTTCGGCTGCCCCACCCTCAAAGTTTCTCACGGCTCTAGCACGTTTATACAAAAACATAAGAAATGAAACACAGATGTTCGGGGAACAAAACGACTCTCGTTGAGCCCTCTGGCCGCAAGCGCCGAACCGCCGCGTACTTACTGTAAGCCGGGGAAGGGGGCGGCAGGCTCGGCCTCCCCCGGCGGGCGCGCGGCCCTCAAGCCATTAGCCTTTTACCTGCTTTTCTCAGACTTCGGCGGCCAGACATATTTACAAACATTCCAGATATCGCTACGTGCCTCCCGCCCCAATACAGGCGTTAGAATTCGCCGACAACGAACGCATCTGCTAGGCAGCCGCGTCCGCGCCCGCGCCCGCGACCGCGACCGCGCCCGCCTCACCGCCCCTTACTCTCAACCAGCATCGCGGTTCCCGTGAGAAAATACCAACCTTGCTAATGAGATGCAGCCATCGCGGGCACAGCCAGTGCCATCACAAGTCACGTGACACACTTCAAAACATAACAACGAATAGCGAGCATTTCTTGTGGCACACTACGTCTCACTGTACTTCATAGGCTAGCTGCAATTGTCACGTGACTCTTCCCCCTCTGCACTCAGAAATATACGTTCAAATAAATACGGCAACTTCGCTCCCACGCGTCACTAGCAGTCAAACTCTACCACTACTACTGCAACTGTTATGTCGAACTAGCAGTCAAACTCTACCACTACTACTGCAACTGTTATGTCGAACTAGCAGTCAAACTCTACCACTACTACTGCAACTGTTATGTCGAACTGTCATGTCAAACTATCAGTCAATTTCGCTGCTACTACGCAGGCACTTCAATGTCATTTCTACTATGTGAAACTGCTATGTCAAACTTCTAAGTCATTTCTACTCTGCTGCTACTACGCAGGCACTTCTAAGTCAAACTACTATACTGCTGCTACAATTACTGCTCTGTTCACTACTATGTGAAACTACGCAGTCACACTTCTACGTCAAAACTCTACTATTACGCAGTCACTCTTCAGTCAATCTCACCTGCTACTATTACGCAGTCACTCTACGTCAAACTACTATTACTGCTGCTACAACTACTACTCTACTCGTCGGACAGCCTGCGAACGAGTCAGCTGTCCTTGCTCTGCCTATCAAGGCCCCGGCAATCAATCGGCGCGGCCAGCAGGCCGTGATCAACAGTACGGGCCGCTCCAGCACGCGAGTACGCGCCCATGGTGACATCAGCCTACCAGCCGAAACATCCGCAGCCCATTTCTACGGACGGCCCGCACACACTCAGCCGTCTGACCTGGGTTGGTGCTTGCTCTACTCTCATCAAACTGTAAGTGTAAACTTCAAGCAAGAAGAAACTTTAATCATAAACATTCATTGGTCCTCCGGCTTACTGTCTAACTACTTACTTGTTAAACTAATCAATATTTCAAGCATTAAATTTAATTTATTCACAAGTGCATTGCCTTTCATTTGCCCCTAAGAAACAATCCCCTGAAACCTGATCTGAGCCTGTATGTAGTCGCTTCGCAGAACGGACCTCACACCGCGCTGCATCCACTACAACAATAGGCTCCATTTTTTGGTTAGAGCTCAACGTTACATTTTTCTAACCAACGAGAGGTGGCCCGCAATCAGTTAAAAGAATACCTTCTACCCTCTGTTGAAATTCCATTGCTCTTTCTTCAACGATCATTTTTAATGTCATCTGTAACATGTTTATTTCCTGTAATGAGAATAAAGTTTAAAACAAAAGTTATAAGTCTTTTTGCAAGGTTTTTATATTGCAAGTTTCGAAAATATTGTTTCTTTTATTCATTTGTAGTTTCGTTCTTAATTTTGTAGTGGCTACTTATAATGGATTGGTAAAAACTTAAATTAAATAATGAATAATCTTCATCTAGGTTGACCAGAATTTGTGTTACGACTCTTTACAGAAAGTAATATAACAACAATAACTGTAATATAGCCTAACTTAAAAATAAATCCTCTAACACGTGGCCAGGATCCATGTTTTGTGGGACCTTGATACCGAAAAATCGACTGATGGCAAAACGTCTCCCCGGCCATCTGTGAACAACGCTAGCGGCTAAAACCGTTCAGCCGATTTCCTCCGAAACCGATTATCCCCAATCTATCTGCCTTTTGTCACGGCCCCTTGAATTTGAAACCGATATTTTAATTTTGGGGGTACTTTACATCAAGCCCCTGGGACATTTTCAAAATGTTTAAAAAATAGCTCCATCGTTTTTTATTATATTTTTTGTCGGATAATGTGAAGAACTTGAAGAGTATAGTGCATGTCTCATGTTTGTTGAAAACCCTAATTTTTCGAAAATTGCGAAAGTTCAAAATTTTTTCGGAGACTTCCTACAACAAAAATATTAAGAACTCGCGAGACTGATTAGCACCGCCCATGTGAATATAAAGATGTCGCCGCTACTACCTGTCTCATTGTGGATATAATGTGTTCCACTGACACACATTATTTGATATTTTTCTCTATACTCCCTCATTACAATCGTTATACCTCTGGAGTTTCAAGTGATATCTAAGTTTGACGTCTGATTAATTAATTCAAAATGTAGAAATTCTTGTAAACCCCAAGCACAGAATTACTGGAGAACAGCATACGCAATGCGAGTAGTTAGTTGTCATAATTCTTTGGGGAAAATGAAAATGAAATATCACGTGAAAATCAAGAAGGCAGGCTAAAAATGGTTCGATGTTAATTATTTAATTGAACAGAATGCATTATATTAATATTTTGTGACTCCAAAAGAGTAAAAAACGTGTTGTCCTTCTTACTAACTTATTCAAAAACGCTTCGTTGAATCCGAAAGCTCACAAAGCTGGAAACCATACATTATAGTAATCCAAAAAAGGGGTGTAGGTTTTTAGAGATTTGTGATCCAGAATGAATTTGAATTGGTATGTATGTTCTATTTATTGTTTATCTGTTCAATATATGTTATAAAATATGCGCAATGAATGGTTACTTACAATTTTCAATTTTATGTAAACTTCAACAGCTGTCGAGGTCCCGCTGAACCAAAGTTTCTTCAACGAGAAATAAGAATGCATAAAGTTAATGATTCTCCACGTGAATACAGAGCACACAGAATTGGGATATGCCAACAGCTCTATCTTTCTTCTTTTTTCACAAACCTCTAATTATTTCATCCATTTCGTCTTTTATTTACTTTGTTTCTTATTTTGCTCTTTTCTTCTTGTTCTTCTTCTCCTACCTCTTCCTCTTATTTCTTTTAAACGGCATCCCATCCTATATTAATTAATATCACAGGATCACGATTGCTGCAACACGGAGCGTGCAACACATAAGCGTCAAGCGGCTTGCTTCAAGCAGAATGACAGCGATTCCAAGAGCTCACCTAAATTCATTATTATTACACTGAGGATGGTTCGTTCAAAATTTCGCGTGATTTGAATAAAACTGCGAATGGCAAAAAGGTACACTTTTGTCAAAATCCTACGAATTGCTTTTGCTTCTGTGAATTGTGTGTGATGAGACTTCATCTCAACGAGAAAATGACTTATTTGTACTTTATTTCTATATATCTACTTCTACCGTATTTACGCCAATCTAATGTGTACCTTTTTGACCAAATGTAGAACTCAACATCGTGGTGCGCATTAGATTCGAAGGCACATTAATTTTGAATTCAAATCCCAAGTCACAATGGATGGTACCTATTATTCTGTCATTGATGCGCATTACATTAATACCAAACCTTTTTTTTTTATAATTTTAAATTTCAAATATGGGATGCGCATTAGATTCGATGGCGCATTCGAATCGCTAAAAAACGGCATATTCTTATGGGTCAAGGGGTAACATTTTGAGTGTGCGCGCCCTTTGGCTCATTTCGGACCAGTGTGCACCCCTTCGCCCCGCCACCGCCCCCCCCCCGCGCTCCTTCGCCCACGTGGGTCGTGCCGCTCCGATTCGAGTACGGCTTAATCTTTACGCGACGCCCGCCGCCGCTCACGCCTCGCCCCCGCTCCCGCCCCACCGCCGCCACGCCCACGTCCCGTCACCGCCCCACCCCGCCTCGCCCTCCTCCGTCCCACCCCGCCCACGCCTCACCCTGCCCCATCCCGCTCACGGCTCACCTCCGCTTCTCCCACCTCGCCCTCACCCCCGCCCCACCCCGCCTTGGCCCCCGCCCCGCCCCATCTTTCCCCGCCCCATCCCTCTCCGCCCTCTCCCTGCCCACGCCCGCTCCGCCCCGCCCAGCCCATCCCTGCCGCGCCTCCGCCCCGCTCCGTCCCGCCTTCCCCACCGCCCCGCTCCGCCCCGCCTTCGCCTCCGCCCCGCCTCCGCCCCGCCTCCGCCCCGCCTCCGCCCCGCCTCGCCCCGCCACCGCCCCGCTACTGCCCCGCCCCGCCTTCGCCTCCGCCCTGCCTCCGCCCCGCCACCGCCACCTTCGCCCCACCCTTCGCCACGCCTTCGCCTTCGCCTCCGCCCCGTCTTTGCCACCGCCCCGTCACCGCCCCGCCACCTCCCCGCCACCTCCCCGCCACCTCCCCCCCAACGCCCCGCCACCGCCTCCGCCCCGCCTCCGCCCCGCCTCCGCCCCGCCTCCGCCCGCCTCCGCCCCGCCTCCGCCCCGCCTCCGCCCCGCCTCCGCCCCGCCTCCGCCTCGCCTCCGCCCCGCCACCGCCCCGCCACCGCCCCGCCACCGCCCCGCCACCGCCCCGCCACCGCCCCGCCACCGCCCCGCACCGCCCCGCCACCGCCCCGCCACCGCCCCGCCACCGCCTACTCGACCCTGCACGAGCGAGTGAGTGGGCGCTCGGACCGTTCTCAGGCAGAGGCAATGGCCCACACTACAGCGGCGGCTCACAATCGATACAAAGCAACAAGCGCGGTCCGTAATACATATGCGTGGAGAGTGAGCTCGTTCGCCACCTAGAAATCAAGAAATCTCGCGCTGCAGAGACAAGGCGCTTCCGTACATTGCTTACAATGTGACATGAGGGGTGTAGTTGATAAAAAAGGAATTATTTGGGCTCCCTGCAATGTGTTTCGGATGGACAGTACACTTTTGTTGGTGTGTGCGCATGGTCATCTGGTGCTTTGGGTGAATCCTCTTTGGATCTGAATGTATTAAAACGTGCGTTACATGCAATTCTGATCAATGTTACTGTTGGACTTCGAAAATATCCTGAATGTAATATTGAGATGCAATAAAATACGATGCGGCAAATGCGAAATAACTTCGAACATGAAAGAAAGTGTGCCGGATGATTGGAAATCGGCTTTAATATTGCCAATTTTTAAAGTAGGACAAAAATGTGAAGTGCACAAATTATAGGCCATTTAGTCTTACGTCAGTAGTCTGTAAATTATGTTGAAAAATTATTATCTAATTCGATTAGAAATCATTTGGATCAGACAGATTGGTTTTTTCGCGGGCAGCATGGCTTTAGAAATGGCTTTTCTTGTGAAAGCTCAAATGTATTTCCCTTACTCAAGACTTGTCTGATGTAATTGATTTAGGGGGAAGAGTGGAGTGCAATAGTTATTGATTTTGCCAAAGCGTTTGATGTAGTACCGCATGACATACTGATATTGAAACTTATTGATGCTAAAATTGACAGGCGGGTAATAGCATGGATAAGTGAATTTCTTCGCGATAGAATTCAAAGGTTCGAATTGGACAGCATTTATCGGAAAAGGTAACATTACTTCCGGAGTCCCGCAGGGCAGTGCCATTGGCCCACTGTTATTTCTTATCTTTGTAAATGATATATCGCAAATATAACGTCAAAAATTCGACTCTTTGCCGACGACTGTATATTATATAGGGAATTACAGAACAGCACGATATGATTCAACTACAGGAAGATTACAAATAAGATTAATGATTGGGCAAGAGCTAATAAAATGACTGTAAATGGAAATAAAAGTAAAGCGATCACATTTTGTAGGGCCAGAGACTTTCATACATTGCCTTATCAGCTAGGTAATGACGTAGTTCCGCGAGTCTCAAACTGTAAATACCTTGGCATCCTCTTGGATAGTAAGTTGGGATGGGAGAAACAAACTAACTACGTAGTGGGTAAAGCTTGGAGGTCTTTGCATTTCGTCATGAGAAATCTTAAAAAATGCAATACGAAAGCAAAAGAAATCGCGTATACCTCGCTTGTTAGGCCAGTAATGGAATATGGAGCTAGTTGTTGGGATCCGTACAGAATAGGACTTAAGAAGAGCTTAGAGAGGATACAAAACAGAGCGGCAAAATACACTTTTCGGAGGAACATACCTGCACGTTGGGAATCGTTAGAACATCGGAGAAAAGGGCTCGACTTTGCGTAATGTATAAATCTTACACTGGTGGCTCTGCATGGCAGGAAATACGGGGAAGGCTAGATAAACCAGATTATTTTAATAGATTTGATCATAAATATAAAATTAGAACTAGAATTCAAAGAACGGACGTAGGCAAATTCTCCTTTGTAACAGAACAATCGTAGATTGGAACGATTTGCCTGCGACAGTTTTTGAGCCCTTCCTTGCTCAGCGCGTGGTTTTAGAAAAAAAGTATAGGAAATTAATCAATAGGGTGAAAACGTGCAGTGAAGTGAAGTGAAGTGAAGTGAAGTGAAGTGAAGTGAAAGGTGCGATTATGGGTAGTAAACTAAAAAGTATTGAGCTATTAGTATTTAGGTAAAGTTTTATGAGGTGCAGTGACGTGAAGTGCAGTGAAGTGATGTTAACGAGTGTTTTTACGTGTTAGAAATGTAAAAATTATTATAAGTATTGTATATTATTATGTTGTAGGTAAAAGTGATTATCCATATTTGTCTGAATATGATTGTGAGTGAATACTTGTAGGATGGTGTGTATGCGAGTGTTCCTTTGTCTTTGTATGATATGTATGTAAGCGTGTATGTTTGTATGTATGAATGTTGGTGTGATATGTAAGTAAGTTTATTTACTTAAATGTTAGTATATATGTAGTTTCATTTGTTGTATATGTATAGGCATGTAAATGCAGTTGCATATTCTAGGTAATGAAGAAGATAATTCGTTTGTTTTTTATATTGATTTTTATATATTGTTTTTATAGTTAATTGTGTTTGTAATTTTAATGTACTTTTGTGTTTCTGTATTCTGCCACCGGGCAACATCAGCCCAATTGTAGAATAAACCCTATCTATCTATCTATCTAACATCAGAAAATTAATTACTTGTACAAATATTAATTTCAATAAACAAGAGTCATCATTTTTTAGAAAAACTATTTTTTAAATTTTCGAAGAGTAAAAATGTACGTGTTGATTCCTCGGAAATTTAGAAAAATTTTAATTCTCTATCTAGACTTTGATGTCACCTTATCGCTCAAAGAAGCATAGTTTTGCTGTTGCAGAATTATAGGTGATGAAGTTTTTCGAATACCAGAACTAAAGCGAGTGTTCGCGCTAAACAAACATACATCTCTGGTTCACAACATGTTATTTTTAATTTTGTTTGAACTTCATGTTAGTTTGTTCAAAATTTCATGTGCAATAAAAAAAACTGCAATGGGGTAGGTATGTAAAAGCTTTTGAGAATCCTAAATTTTGTTTTTGCTTCTGAGAATTGCGTGAGAGTTGAAGGCAACTTTCACATTTCGTATTACTGTTGTATTCTATCTCTTTATCAGATTTTCTGTAAAATTGTCTCTGAAATGCAAAAAACTAGAGTTTAATAAAAAACCTTTAGAGACGTGCTTCTCTGGGAAGGCTTAAAAAGTGTGTCTGCCGAAGCAGCAATTATCTTCGTTCCGGATTTCAATATTATGAGAAGGTGAGTAAACATTTTAATTCACATTCTCGTTCCAAAATAGAGAACTTCGAGGATCCATACTGCTTTATTGTGTGCCATGATTTATGGCAATACAGTACTGTTATCGGAAGTATCTGTATCTCTTTTAGCAAATAAAATACAAGCAAGGGAAACGTGAGGTAGAGAATGTCTGCTTGAATATTACAATTCATGGCCAAAGTATCATTCAGCAACAAAACCATATCTCTCAGAGGCGGAGCCCCGCCCTCCCCCGGCAGACCCCGAGGTGCCTCTGGAGTAGTTCCGCGGCAGTGCTGCCAGATGACCTTAAGCAATTCCCCATAGATAGCGCTGTGAAAACCCCCAAAACGACAAAAAATCCCCAAATTAAAAAAAATATTATTTCATGTTTATAATGCATGGGGAGGTATGGAAAGGAAAAAAATACGAAAAATATTATTAATTCTATATGATGATATTTATATTTTACAGTTATGTTGTCAGTTACAGGCAAATCGAAACAATAGTAATAGGTAGTCGGTCCGCATTTTGCTTACCCCCACCCGACCAGTGTACCCTTACATCCCAAAATTTTAAAACCAAGTTGAGTTTTCATCATTGGTGAGTGTGATGATTTCACAATATAACATCTTTTCACAATATAACACAAAATTAACATTTTAAGAACTATATGAAATCCCCTCCAAGACAACCCCCAAATAAATTGGCCCCCTAAAACAACCCCTAAAGACAAAAAAACAACTAAATTTAGTGGGGAAATCCCTAATTTGGCAACACTGGCGGACGGACTCGGCGCGCGGGAAGGGTGGGGGAAGAAGACGGCCGGCAGCGACCGAAGTCTGCAACTCCGCCGCGGGGGAAGGCGAGCGGCGGGCGGCGGTCGTGTTTTGTCAAGCGTAACCTCGCAACTTCTCCGCTTTCGCTCCCCGCGCCGCTGCCGAACTTCCGCCGCGCGACCTGATAATTGTACTTTGACCATCGATAATGACGCGGCCCGCAATTGCAGCGCTTGTTCCGCCCGCGGGCCCAGGCGGTCGGAGAGGGCGAAGGCGATTGCAGAGAGAGAGAGCAGGGTCGGAACGAAGAGTGGGCGTGGTGATGGCAAAGACTAAGGATGCATAGACAGTTCTGTCACATTCCGGATGGGAAGGTGACCATAAGGGTGGGGGTGCTTCTTATCTCAGGGCAGGGGGAGGGACGCAAGGGGATGCTGCCGTCACTCGGGCAAACTCAGTGTTCGTTATGCACTCTCTTTACTTCCTCGCAAATGCGCATGCTCCTTATTCTCACCCTCGTTCACATTGCCGTTCTCCCATAGCACGCGTAAGGCTCCTCCAGCAGATCGCTCGTCTCTCTACTCAGGTGTCAGGGCTGGCCGGACAGGACCCGCAGGGCACTCTCAGCCGCGCGAGCCAGCTGACTGATCTGAACGACTGCCCCTGGTTATCTCTCGAGCTCCCTTTTTACGGGCCAAGATATCGTCCTCCCTCACACCTTCTTGGGAAAATGTGTCAGCGGCCTAATTGTAGTCCCTTGTGACGCTCACTAGTCCCATGAGTGGGCCATGGACAGTCATGGCGCGCTCATGATCCACATGCTTTGTCATAGCGCCTACGATAAGGCAAGATGGCAGTGTATGGGAAAGGTCGAAAGTTCCGTCGGAGTACCATCAACCCTTGGCCCAGTGAGACATGAGCTAACCGGAGCGGAAGCCTTACGTGGCCTATTGGACTGCGGGCGTGACAGCTCACTGCGGGCAGCGCCGTGGCTACGCAGAAATGGTGTCTCATTCAGAGACAGCACCATTCGCATCTTAGTTCCGTAAAATGTGGTGACCGAGTAGAGCGCGCACAGGTCGTTTGTACCCCCACTACTACCGATTTCACCTCTCCACTACCCAAAGCATTTTGCAACGACACCTGGTGTGAAACAGCCATCCGGCTTATCGCTTTCAGCTTTCAATGCCTGCCTCTCCTCTCCGTAGGCTTCGTTCCCACTGCTTCCGCGGCTAACCGCTCCGGCCTCAGCCGATGGCTCTTTGCTCTCGAGTCGTCTTTCTGATGAGCTCTCCTCAAAGGCTGGATGTCGTATATTTTAGTGGGAGGGAGGAGCATATTTGGGCGCTAATATAAACAGGAAAATATTCGTTTATACTAATGCTTAAATTAATTGTGCTGCAATTATATACACTGTTTTCAATGTTGTTAATTATTTAATTGATTATTATTGAATATTATTAATTATATTAGTTGACACAGAGATGACGATCCCAATTATTTGAAGGGTCCGAACTCTAAATTCAACGATTTAGAACTGCAATTTTCTCATAGAATCATGAATCGAAATATCGAAAATACTTATTATTTATTATGATCACAAATGTTTATACATTACTGTGGGATACATGTTTTAAATTCTACTCTCTGTGGTGATGGCTCTTTACGCTATGTTAAAGGCAAAGACATTAGTGGGGAAATCGGAAAAAAGTGGAGGTGGACTGAAAGAGAGAGGATGCAAGAGGTAAAATATAAAAAATGAAATAGCTGCGGTGACGTTGAAATGAGGCCGTCTGAAACCTTACGGGATGAGGGTATGGCGATGAGAATGATGTTCTTGAACCGTACCTGTGAGATTTAGGTACGTGGCACAGATGGCGGAAACTTGGGACAAGGAATCCGGTGCGACTATTCTAGTACGGGAAATTCTGGTAACATGAATAGTGATGGAAATATTGAAGTCAAGGCTTTCGACGATAATGTGTTAGAAAAACGAATTGTAGTGATGAATATTTTATGAAGTATACTGAAAGTGGATGAGGGTATTCGATGTAGTTAGCACATATCTGAAAGAACTGCTGGGAGCGAGAATATCGGTATCCATTGGTGCGTAAGGTGAAGACGGGAAGAGAAAAGAAAAAACTTTTCTCTTCCCGTTTCTAGAAAAAACCCGGGTGCATAAAACTGCCGCACTTCACCAAGAAGACGGATGAAATGGTTAACTCAGTGTTGTCAAGTCGTTGCCACGAGTGCCATGAGGAAATCGCCCCTCCACGCAGTTTGTCACCCCGCCACTAGTCAACGCCGTCTCTGTTGTAAAACGGCGGAGTTACTACTAATAGTTTCCTTTCCAGATGCTAGTGCCGCAGAGAAGCTCGTGGCATGCTACGGTGCCACGACGCGTGCCACTGCCACCAGTAGAAGACCATGACACCACTGGGTGAATTTGAAGTAATCGAGAGCGTTGGCAGAAACTGATCCTTTGTGCAAATGCTGATATGGCCCCTTGTTTTGCTTCTGGACTTCATTATTTGTAACTTCATTATTTGGGGAATTTTAAACTAAAATTTGCAGTGGGAAATATAGTTATTCAAATGATCGTTTTTCATATTGTCGCGGCAAAAAGTATTATTCTTTCATGAAGAACATGATGAGAGTTAAGGCTAACTAGCTAATTTATAGCTAAGTTACCTTTGAAAAAATATTTTATTATATAGGAGCGAATATATTGTCAACAAAACTGAAAAAAACGCTCTTTTGTTTTTATTCAAAATTCGACTAGAATATGGCTTAGGATAAAGATCACCGAATTATGAAAACGTGCACAAGTTTCACTTCTCCCCATAGCTCGTCACACACAGCTTTTAACTGTTTTTGACGTAAATAAACAAATAAATTGGCAATGCCGTCGGCTGACACGGGGCCGGCGGCAGCGACGCGGACGGCAGCAAGGCCTCCTGGAGCGACTTGCAAGTTTCGGAGAAGTGAAGTGGAATGGGGGGGAGGGGGCTGGGGGCGGCAGGAGCCGGTCCGGTGTCCGAGTGGGCCGTCCGCATGCAAGTTCTGCCTAAAGGTTCGGAAGTCGCCAACCCGATAACGGGGAGTTCCCCGCTCGGGCCCGAGCACAAGCCCGCCAACTGCGCACCCGTGAAATCTGATGAGCGAGCCTCACCCTCGTGGTTACATAAGCGTCTTTCCTGAAGATCAGCCATCGACTATGCGGCGGCCGTGGTGTAGCGGTTAGCGTAACGGACTGTTATACCCAAGTTCGCGGGTTCAAACCCGATCGAAGCCGTGGATTTTTAGGGGCGAAAAAATCCTTCGTACGCCTTCCTTCGGAGGGGAAGTAAAGCCGGCTGTCCCATGTTAGTAGATTTACTTGCATGTAAAAGATCCTCAAGCCTAAATGACGCCTCTGAGCTAAATTCAAATAGCCGGTTTCGTCGCCTCAGTAATACCTTCTTTCCGCTAGTTGGTGAAAGGAGTGTAGAGAGAATTTGCATGGTCAGACGGAAGAGCAGGCCTCATGGCCTGAGTCTCGCCACGTAAAATAAGGCAATTCAATTCAATTCAATAATAGGTGTAGGGTTTCTGAAAGAAACAAAAAAGAAGGAACCATCACAACGAGGATCTTTCTGATGTTGATGTTGGTAATTATACTAGGTCTAGGAACTCGTCAAAGAGCGGTGAACCCTTATTTTCTTACAAATAGATTTCAGAATGTGATTAACATATTGTTGGATGATCTTATTTTATTTAGATTCATAGTCAAATATTTCGACTTATTTATATGTTTTTCGATTTGCCACCAGTTGTGATCATCGAAATTAGATTCTGCTGTTTCACTTATTCAGGATTCGTGTTTGAACCTCGCGTAAACCTTGAGTGTTTTATTTATGACTTGATTTGGAAAATTTATCCAATTATACCATCATTATAAACATTCTTCAATCCGTGCATTAAAAGAAAAATCTCCCCTCTCGTTTGTATTAGTTCTTGATATACGCGTAATATTCTTTAGATAGCATACATCACACTGAAAAAACAGAATGGGGAAAAGTAGTAAATAGCATAGGGAACCAAGATTTAGATAATAGAATCGAGCATCTCATTGTATATCAGATGTGTAAAAATAGAAAAGTATGCACTACTAATTTATTTGGATAACAATAGTGTGTTTTCCCTCAAACTAGAAAACTGAATTTTGTTAATTTTGAAGGTTTAAGGGAGAGTGTTTGGAGGTTTTAAGGCGTCTAAAGAGATACAAATAACTTATTCGATTACTTTTGACAAAAAAAATTGTTTGGTATTACTTTCAGCCCGATCTTTCTAATATATTTTGGAGGAATTTTGATTTAATTTCAATTTATTTATTCAAAAACCAGTTACAACTGTATGTAACGTATGGGCGAGAAAATCATCTGTGCACGTTTTCTTGAGTTCCAGAATCCCTCCCCAACATTTTAACTTTTTTATATGTTTGAAGGTTTGGCAACTAAGACCTTTAGCCTTTTTACTGTTTATTATAAAATGTCACATATACAAGTACAATTTACAGTTACAATTCAAATTTTATGAAACAGATTTGCCTCTTCAGGAATTTCAACGTCCTGAACGTCCTGCCAGTCGCCGTTGTGTCCGTTCCTAGGTCCTCCCTTAGGTCCCTCTTCATTACCGGCCAAAATTACCGGCCAATTTCTCTATTGTCAGTTTTCTCAAAAATATTAGAGAAGCTTTTATACTTACGAGTGGAAACTTTTCTCAGGAAAAACAAAGCGTTTTCAGACTCACATCACGGTTTTAGAAAATCAATATCTACAGAAACTGCCATTTTTTTCTTTTCTCAAAGATGTTGCTTCATCAATAGACCAAAATGAAGCACCCACTAGAATATTCTTAGATCTTTCGAAAGCTTTTGACGTTATTGACCATAACATTTGCTCTCAAAATTACCTTCGTATGGAATTCGTAGTATTGCCCTAGATTGGATAACTTCGTACCTTAAACATTACATACTTATGTTTCCAATTCTTTGCCAATTGAGCATGGTGTCCCGCAAGGTTCGATCTTAGGTCCTTTTCTCTTTCTGTTATATGTAAACGATATGCCCTCATCTATTAAAAATAGAAGAACGGTTCTATTTGCTGATGACACGAATGTTCTTTGCAAAAAAGAAGCAGTAAATAGTACGATTTCAGAAGTTTCAAATTGGTTTAATGATAACAAATTAATTGTTAACGAAAGAAAAACTGTTTCAACGCATTTTTGCATTTCAAATCGAAAATCGCATGTTCCATTGAAAATGAACAATATACAATTGGTGATGTTGAGGCAACAAAATTTTTAGTTCTTTCAATTCAATCAAACCTCAAATGGAATGTACATATAACAGAATTAAACACTAAATTAAGTCCATTATGTTACGCATTCAGAATTCTTTCAAATTCTGTCAGCCTTCATGCAGCTCGTTGCGTTTATTTTGCAAATGTACATTCCCGACTGAGATATGGCATAATATTCTGGGGAAGCTCATCTTGTAGTATTCAGACCTTCAGATTTCAAAAGAAAGTTATTCGAATAATGAAAAAATGCCTTCCACGTGATCCATGCAAGCCTCTTTTCATTGAGCTGGGAATCTTACCATTGCCTTGTCTATTTATTTACGAATCTGTAATATTTGTCAAAAATGACCTACTCAACGGAGGGAACATATTTTCATGCAATATTGATATTTATAATTACAACACACGCCGTATAAATCTCGTGCATCAAGTGTCAGTATCAACAGCTCAGTACAAGAAATCAACATACAGTACATGTACATTACTTACAACGCATTGCAAGATGACATTAAACAATTAAAGTCGGTACACAAATTTAAGTTAAAAGTAAAATCTTTTTTGCTGCAAAACTGTTTCTATACAATTAGAGACTATAGTGATCGTGAATAAGAAAAATAATGTTTATTGTAACAAAACAAAGATATATAATGAATTAGTTTACGTTAGCATTGTATACATTTAAAAACATATTTAATACGCCTATAACAAGTAATGTACATCAGCTTCCGGGTCAGTGACTCCCCATCTCGATCAGGCTTTTGTCCAGTTTCCCTGATGCCATTGAGCAAATGCTGAGATGGCCCTTTGTTTTGCTTCTGGACGTAAATGTAGCTTCACTGTGCGCACGTTTTGTTGAAGCACTCCTTTTGCTTGTAGTTCATTTATCGTTGAAAATTATAATTTTTATAACTCGGGAAAGAAACATTTTTCAAATATTTTTAATTTTCTACAATAATTATTTTCTAAATTCATATTTTCGGTTTGTTTTATTATTATTATTATTATTATTATTATTATTATTATTATTATTATTATTATTCTGACCCTCAAGAAAATGTGCGCAAATAAATCTCTTTCCCCATACGTCATAGTTTTTACTGTTTTTTGACAAATAAATAAATAAATAAATAATGATAAATAAAATTCCCATATCTGTCTCTTATTGTTGCGAGATTCACACAGTCCGTTAGTAGATACTTCACTGTTAAAACTCCACCGTAGTCGCAGACAGGTGGTTCCTCATTGTTCAGCATGAATGAAGAGGTTATCCTTGTGTGGCCTATTCTTAGCCTGGTAAGGCACACTTGTTCTAAAGATACACTTTAAAGCAGCGTTTCTTGCATCTTGAGGTCGTACTTCCGTATCAATTTCTAATTGTTTGTTTGCGGCATTTCTTGCTGCAGAATCGGCTTCATCGTTGCCTGAGATACCTATGTGCCCAGGGCACCAGATAAATGTAACTGATGCTTCTCGCTGTTTTAAGTTGTAACATGACAGAAGTATCATTTTAACTATAAATAGTTGAAAGATGAATAAAAGTTAAAAATTAAACAAACAAAATAAAGTATTGGAAAATACCTTCCGGATTGAATAGACGTGATCTATCGGATATTTTTTGCCCGTACTGTCTGGAAGAACACGTGTATGTATCCAGTAACCACTGGAGATGTCTACCGCAATTGTAGATGAAACGTATGGGCAAAAAGTGTCCTATAGTTCACGGCTATACAGCCCGGAAGGAATTTTAATAGTATATCCAGCCTAAAAGCCTACATTGTTTTATTAAACAAATAAATAATAATACCATTTTAATTTTTAAAATAACTAGATTAGCAACATTTAAAAAACTTAAAATTTTCGTTCCGAGTTACAGAAGACTTCTATATATCGGTAAACGAACTGCAGATTTGAAAGATGCAGAACTGCAGTTCTAAATAAGTTTCAGAGGTTTCAAATCACCAACAGTTGTGAAAAGCTGTGAATTGCCTTTAATATGCTACATTTCCGACGTAACTAGAATGGATACGACTTGCTTTATCACATTGACAGCAATTAAAATTAATTTTGTTTTAAAATGAAGAAATAAAAAAGAATAACTTTCTATGCCTAAAGATGGACAAACTAAGAAACAGTATTGTTTCAAATTTGTTTATTCTGAACATTCATTCACAATAAAAGATTTTAACTTGAAAATATACTCTGGAGACCGAACTCTAAGCTAGTAAAAAGAATTATAGTATACCACAAATATTACACATTGACTTTTCAGATTTCGTTTGGAAACCTATTGTTCATATGCATTTTATTTTAATTTATTCACATACATAAAGATAACTTATATAAATTTTTCGAGCATAAAACGAGTGATTCATTTTCTGTAAATCCGGTGACATAAATGTATCTAAATGATGTGCCCAATATAAGAAATTGAAAAATTTGTGAAAAGTATTGTGTGATCCGAGTGTAGTATTCTGATATAGAGAATCGAAAATGTTGTATTTTAAGGGGTTGGGGACCATTATTAACCCTCCCGTAATTTTTATGAGCCAGAGAAAATGTGTTTGTTAATCTTGACTTACCTCACTTTGTGTACACACACCTTACTGCTTTCTATATACACACCCTACTGCTTTATGAACACGTTTATATAGAGTTGTACTAACAATGGTACGGTGGGAAATTATAATGTCTTTATTTTGGATATGTGAAATGTGGGGTATCATTTTGTTTCTCCGACCTTTTGTAATGATATTTTGAAGGGACTTTTGAATACTTCTACAAACGTTCATATACTATAATATACAATGCCATTGTTTTTATAATATAACATTTTTTAATATTGGTACAATGATTTTTCAATGATTTCCCAAGTTGATTCCACTAGAGCAGTATTGTCAAGGTCAATGCCACGAGCGCGAGTCCGTGGCACGAATGCCATGACGAAATCGCGCCTCCACGCCACCAGAGACAACGCCATCCCTATTGTAAAAGGGCGGGGTTACTAATATATTTCCTTCCCGACGCTAGTTGCGCCGAGAAGCTCGTGGCATTCTACGGTGCCACGAATCGTGCCACTGTCGCCAGTAGAAGACCTTGACACCACTGTGCTAGAGAAAGAATGAGCGACCTCGCAGAGGGGAGCTTAACCCTGGAGAGGTGGCGGTTCCCGGAGTTACGTTAGAGGTGGCGCAGTGTCATTTCTGACCCCTTTAAGTTATTTCTTTATAAAATTGCGAAATAAGTTATGTTAATAATAATCAATCATTTATAAGGTCATATTAACTTAATGCACAATTACAAACTCACATACAAATGAAGAATTGAAACAAATAAATGGGCAAAATAATCATTTATCTTTCATTTTATGTAGTCACTCCATTTACATTTTCCTGAATATTTCAACGACAAAGGTATCAGAAAAATCAGTAAGTTTAATTTTTAACATTGTCTTACACAAACACAAACAATTGATTGAAAATGCTTCAAAGCCAATCAACACAACTTAGAAAAAGTACGAAATTTAAGATGTTTGTAATGGTTTCAGAAATATTTATAAATGAATTATTAAATACAAAATTTTGAGAATCTTTCAAACAAAAGCTAAAGAATGTGGTGAAAGGTATGTGAAGTGTAAAGCTTCTGACTCGCAAAATTAGGCAACTGCAGCTAAGCAAAGCTACGTGCCACCTCTGTGGGGTTAACGAGAGCTGCCAATTTCACTTCGAATCCACTCTTTCTCGGCGGCGACGTTCGTGTAGATGACGTAGGAGCGTGGCGAGGCGCAGAAGGGCCCGACGGAGACGAGGCCGTGCTGCACGAAGGCCCCGGAGGCGGCGTCCCGGGCCACCAGAGGGCCTCCGGAATCGCCGGAGCAGGCGTTGCGCCCTGCCTCCGGGTAGCCCGCGCACAGCTGGCCCGCGCCGATGCTGGGCAGCAAGAACTGCGCGCAGACGGCGTTGTCCACCGCGGGGACCCGAATGCTGTGCAGGAGGTCCTGCTCCGCCCCCTCGGGCCCCGCGCCCCACCCAGCCACCGTCAGCAAAGACCCCAGGGCGGGCGGCTGGGCCGGGAGTCGCACGATTTGCCCGTTGTCAAAGGTGAAATCACCTCTTACCTAAGGAAAATCAAATAGTACGAGGACAAGTCAATTAATAAGTCGCAAAACGGAATTGAGACAAAAATAATCCAAGTAACTTTCTGAAATTTGTTTCACTTTTCCACATAATCACCCTATACATTCAGGCACTCATCCCATCTCTTTACAAGTCCTTGAAAGCCAGCAAAAAAGAAGTCCTTTGGTTGCTGTCGCAACCAACGCGTAACCTCATAGATTACGACATCATCTGTATCAAAATGACGGCGACCCAAATGATTTTTTAGGGGTCGAAACAGATGAAAATCACTGGGGGCTAATTATTTTTGTCTCAATTCCGTTTTGCGACTTATTTATTGACTTCCCTTGTATATTCTTCAACAAGCGTAGAATGATAGCTATTATTCACGAGTTGATGTTTACGACACGAGCGACGTAGGAGCGAGTGTCGGAATTTCTACGAGTGAATAATAGCCATTCTACGCGAGTAGAAGACTATACTTTCTCTACGACTTTAAAATTGATATTTTAAAAATACTAAATGGGCCACTTAACCTTGCAGAGCGGCTACAGAACACTAAATGTCCTCTGACCCTAACAAACACCAACTCGCATATTGTTTTATGGTTCGCCTGTCTTACAACAGTTCCGACCAGCTGCGGCGGAGCACGCAGCGCCTCTGTAGATGACCGTGAGAACCCTGTCATGTATAATGTACTAAGAGGAATGTGATTGGTCGACAGCTGAGCGAGAATAATATTCTCGCACGGCTAGTGGAATCGGCATCATTACTGAATCCGAAAACGTACAGAAATGTTTACATTCTGCAGTAGTCGCAGAGAAAATAAGTTCTTTATGTTTTCAGTAGGTTCAGTTACAATTTAATTGAACGTCACGTTCCATTGAACCAAATGCATTCAAGGGCATGGCCGCCGCAAGTGAAGGTGCGGTTGCACCTCCTTGACTTGCGAAACACGAATGGTGAATGTACTATACGCGAGTAATTTGCACCTCTTATGCTCATTCAATGCGTTTTCAAAAATGCATTGAGTCGTATACAATGATTATCTGGAAAAATACTTACAGGGTCGTCAGGATTAGTGACAAATAATCTGATTTGGTGTAAATTTAACATTTTAAAAATGCAAAACTAGATGCACTTTAAGTAAAAGTAAAACTATTTGCGATCTCCCAAGCACTACGTGTAACCTCTATTCAACTTCTTTGCACCATCTTTTCATTCTTTACAAAAGTTTCTACAAAATAATCAAATAAACATGAAATCATATGAACTAGTCTCACACAATCCTTACACAATCAATATGATCGCCGCAATGCAAATTTCACTTACAATGATAAGACCAATATCATGATACATGGTGGATATTTCGGAAGTGTAATTAGGATGTTTGATGCAATCTTTCGTGCAGTCAATGGAAATTTCTGGACTGGATTGCCAACTGTCCCAAGTGCTGCTGCCAACAACAGCATAACGTTCATTACTTTCAGACCTGTACAAACAAAACAATATTAATAGCTTTGAATCCCTATTCTTGTGCACACTCATTGCAATGCCATTAACAACAACAACAACAACAACAATAATAATAATAATAATAATAATAAAAATAATACCAACAACAACAACAATAGCCGGTTCGGATAGCAGAGATCGCTAAAGCAGTATCGCGGGTTCGATTCCCACCTCGGACAAGGGTATGTTTGTGTATGTATGTGTGTGTCCTCCCTTCACACATCATTATCATCACCATTCCAAGGACTAACAATCCTGGGGGATGAAAATCGAATTCAACTTAATGCTGTTCCCCTGATGAATCACATGCACCTACTACCGAGATAAAATGATACTGAGCCCTGGTAAATGCAGGATGCATGTATGCGTGATCCGAGACGTCCTATTCCCCAACAAAAATAATAATTAATTGTAATATTAATAGTAATAATAATAATAACAATAATAGTTCGAACTCGGATAAAATTTCTGCCTAAAGAAGAAAGTGACCTTTTGAATTTTTTTTTTAATTTCAAATGATTTAACATTTGAAAGAAAAGGAATATATGCTAGAAGGCATTATTTTTCTGATATGTTTTAAGAGGCCATTTGATTCATGCAGCCAATTATTTTGGTACAGAAAAAGAGATTTGTTTGGGTTTTTTCTTTTATATTTACAATTAGTGTAAGTGAACGCATTTGTCAGTGCATATTGTTTGCCTTTTATTATTTTGAATATTTCTCAGCGATTATTCAGTATTGAAACCAATGAAATATGGTGCCTTATGACGGGGAAATGAACTCTTAGTTCTGGAGTGAATTTGCACAACAATTTGAAATACGACGTGCAATACATATTTGATGTTTGCAGTTTAAAAAGTTGTTTTGTTTTCACTTTTCAAACATTTTGTTAAAATTCTTATTAATCATTGTAATGGTGAGGAAAAATATTTATATTCGTTTACACAAACTTGTATTAAGATGACAAGTGAACAATTTTCTTTAATTTTCTTTACTTTCGTTCAAAAGAATGTGTTTACTGAAATGTTTGTGAGATCCAAGAATCAATTCGGAGGGTACCTCAGAACCGGAGGCCGAAATTTTGTTTTTCTTTTCACGAGTGGGATATAAAGATGAATAAAAATAGTCATAGGCCCCTCTAAATTTTAATGCTTGAAAATTAATAGCATTTTTAGGCCATTCTGACTTCTTACCCGACGAAGCAATGAGCTGCCGTTAGAATCCATTTTTCTGAAACTGCCGATGCACCACATCGGCTTTCGTAGCCCTGTACTGGATCACGCGAATGTAGCTGGATCTGTAAAGAATAAAACATCATATGAATGTTAAACCTCCGTCGGGCGCGTCCCATCATTTCCCACCAGCAGGCGCGTGCGGCACTCCGTACCGTATTTATCAACTTCCATTTTCGGGACAATAGTTATTACTTTTGTTATAGAATGTGAAAGAAATATTCTTTATTTAAGTTTTTATACATTTTATTTCATAATAACTAACCAAATACCAGACGATATGACAATATTAATAAGAATCTGATCCATCACTCGCTCCCTCCGTGTATTGGTACGTGTTACATGAAGGGAAATGAATACGGTTCAAAACGTGCCTTCTAACGTTTCTTCGGAAACGACGTATTTGAATTTGAATTAGTAGTTAGTACTCCAAAATCTGTGTCATAAAGCTCAATAACAAAACAGCAGTAAGAATCCTAACGGATAAAATACGCAAATATTATACTTACATGACAAAGCGCAGGCGATAAGGAGTACTGCAACAGTTGCAGAGTTCGAAGTACTAATGAAGAACGGTCGATTAGCGGTGTCTAAAATCGTGATTTGAGTGTCATCCGGTTGAAAATATAACGAATGAAGAATATCTATGAGCTCATATGTGTGCCACCAATTATTTACACGAAATCAACAAAAATGTAAGAATGCGGCACTGAGTGCCGATACGCTTCCGCCGAGTGTTAAAGAACATTTAAAAAGTAAATGCCGTTTTGAACATTCCTGAAGAACTCGTGTTTCTGTTTTTAAATTTATTAAACATTCATGAAGTACGTACTGCTACCCTAGATCAGGTGAGTGCAACATGTCTATTCCGATCGGCTGGAGAATAGCGTGATAATTTTTGTCAGTCATTAAAATTATTAAAATCTTTGCTTTACGGTAGAAAAAACAATATATTATTTTATTTCTTTTCATGCCGGGAAGAGTTCAGCCTGTCCAATCCTGTCGCCGTAAACAATAATCGAAATGCTTTGAATATATCTTTGAGTAGGCCCATTATTCACAAGACTCACGGAGACTTTCCCTATCAACCACTGTCTCGAATTTCCGGTTCTGTTTAAAGAACTGAAAACTGAGACATCACATCAACTTCGGTTGTGCTGTCTATTTTTGTATGCTAAATGAAATAGTTTCATTGGAGACGGTTGTTTTTTTATTAAAAATGTCTCCCTCGTGTCTATATTTTTTTAAAATAATAGTTAGGGGTGGATTAATTTTTTAGTTATCAAAATAATATGACAATTAAAATTTAGTTCACCAGTCGCTGTTAGCAGTAGATCGCTTCTAAACCTAAGTCGCCGGCCGTATTTGCACTTCTAATTCCCCCGGGGGCACTTAGGAGTTGATGGCTACATGGTAATAAAGAAAACTGTTTTCTCTCTGAGTAGAAAGCTTTCGAGGAAAACTATTTCATAATTTTCATTATTTCACAAAATATGAAAAAAAACAGTACAAAGAACGGATCAATAGAAAACTTTAAATTTTGTACAATGCGTAATAATAAATTAGAAAAAAAATTGAATAAGATACATAAATATATCCTATTAAATTCTATTCCAATCCTAACTAAAAATAGTTATGGATTAGAATATATGAATTATAACATGTGTTCAATTTCTTCTGTTCCAATGTTAATGTGATTTATTACCTCGTTTTTCTTTGACAGCTGGGGGATTCTTGGGCAAATAATTTTGATCAAGGCAACCCACATACCATTTTATTGGTTCAGTCGATTTTTTTTTAGGTTTGTTCTTTACAATTAGTAATGCAAAGGAATTTAGATCACATTAGTTCTACGTTGTTGAGAAACCCTTCAGGAAGCTAAAGGCGATTCATCGGATGTGAGGATAATTTATTGCACCAGAACTCTTTAATAGTTGTACCAATTTCAAAAGAATATTTTAAAGTACTATTACTCTAATATTTAATGATTTTTTTCTCCAGAAATACCAATGAGAGTGAATGGACTGCGAACATAATCACGATTGAGTATCGCAAACTCACAAAAATATGAAGTGCTTTATTTTTTATTATTGTTTTTTAGCTTCTGTAAGATATGGTTACACTTTAAACTGCTCTTCACTGTATTTCCAGATGGACAAGAGTTCCAAGGTCAGGAAAAACAAAATAATTACGTTTATCAATTTACAAAATACAGCGCTAATTAACTTTGAAATCCCAGCTGTTTTTGTCTGATATTTTATCTGTAATCCTTTTCAGTTTTTAAATCCATGAATTCTGTTAATGCAAATTCACTTTTGATGCTTTATGAAAAAATAGTATATCCACAAAAAAAGAAGCAAATTCCACAGCAAATTATGGTTTGACATATTACTCATGCGAATAAGTAATTTCTTATTCTTCCAAAAATTATTGGAATTTCTAAGTTCAAACAATTGTGTTTACATATTTCCTTTCAAAAGCCAACGGAACTCTGTGAGATAATACATTATTGTGGTTTGCATTAACTCTGGCGCACAATTCTTTGAACAAGAACATATTCAGAGCGCTAAATTTAACAAAATTAACTATTTTAATTCTAAAAACTTTTAATGCCTGAGACAGCTCATCGTCTTTATACTGAATACTCGACGGCGAATGATGGAATAAACACATCTAATAGCGAAAAATTATTTTCTTTCGTCAATGTGAGCCAGTCCGACAGTAATTCCAACATGCCAACATCACTATCAGAATAAAATCAAGAATTTTTTTCTATTTGTGTACTAAATGATTCACGAAGCAATCGGAAAAGGGTTTTACAACGTACTTTCTTCTTGTAGTATTTCCCAGTTTGTAACAGAAAAAATTAACGCTATACAGTGTTTAATTAAAAATCAATAAAATACTAGTAATTGAGAACTATTTAAAACGCTATATTCACATCACTTTACACAACATAATATGGAGACTTTTCTCATTTCTCGTTCATATATTGACGTTTTCGAAATTTTCGCCATTACATGCGATATTAGGAAAACGTTGGTAGATAATAAAAATGTCATATTTTCTTGCAGCTTCTTTGCACATTTTTTTCGGTTTCCTTCTAACTGAATGGTTTTACTCAATGCAATACATCTCAAAATCTAGGAAGATGAAGAGACCCCCCCCCGTCGGGTGTGTCATTTTTCGTATTTTGAATTGCTCCATCGAAATAATACTATTGCATCACCCACGTTTTCACCTACTTTCTTGTGAAGAAGCTATTTTTTTTAAGTAACAACGCGTGCGTAACTTCTTTATGGATTGCTTGAGACTAACAATCAATTAAAGTAAAATTACTTACCAAGTACGGTAAATCCTTTATGTCAGCTATTTCTCCGCCAATTACACGACCATGAGGATGACAGTTTACATGAAACCCTGTAAAAATTGAGTAAAGACATACTTTTTCAGTTCATTTGATAATTTTAAAAATCAGTGAAATTGATATCAAGTGTATATTGAATATTACTTAAACAACTGTGCTTTGCTTTCCCCGAAACTAAAAATACCCTGAAAGATTTTAGTATCAGCATAAGTAAGTACATTTGAAAACAGGAACTAAATATAAATGTAGAGTTGAGGTTCGCCGTAATCATTCTCATAATAGTATTTGCCTTTACGTTCAACATTTGTTAACGATACTGATAATTTTGTATGTCGATATTCAGATATCTTCTAAATATCAAACGTTATTTTCACTGTTCCTGCGAGTATTCTTTTATGAACTACACATTTTACCTGAGGAGACGAAGAGAACGATTCCAAATATGAAAAGCTGCATCTTGTAAATGTGAACTCACTCCCACTTTCACTGTAAACAGGCAAGAACTGCAGATTTCTTGAGATATTTGAAGAGCATAATATACTTCTGCTGCCTTCCGATTCCACTTACACGACTTGAAATTCCCATATCACTTAGAAATCACGTCCACTTAAGATTATACATGATAGCGTATTGTAATATCACGTATTCCCATTGTAACGTAACGTATTTTCTGCGATCGTATCACCTCAGGATCAAATAATAAAAACATTTATTCTGGAAATACTAGTAGTGACTAATAGGAAACAATAAATCAATATTGGAAATATCCAGTAGCCTGCGTACTCAGAATTGTCTGAATATATATAATTAGTGGAAAAGTGTAGACTTTGATTGGGATTTTTTACCTTTAGGACCATGAACTTGTACTTTTTCATTTTGTGTGGTTCGAGATATAAGAATGGATTTTACATTTTATAATACTTCACATTTTGAAAGTACGCACTATCTCCTCTTTTTACTTTCCCCTATACGTAATACGTACGGAGTAATATACGTAGTATAGGGTAAGTTATGTAATGCTGTGGAAAATCGATTTCGAGATTTTAACCGTTATACGTCCTTTGGGCGCCTGATAACGAAAATGTGTTTTTTTTCAAAACGTCCATCCGTTCTTCCGTCTGTCTCTCTCTGTCTGTCTTTCCGACTGTCCATCAGTGTGAGAAAAACACTAGCGCCTAAACAATACTTACGATTTTTTCCAAAATTGATATTCCCCTGTCGGTCTGGTTCCAATCAAGGCGCCGCAATTTTGGAAAACTTTCTTCAAAATTTGGGGGGACTTTATATGAAGCCCCCCGGACATTTTCAAAATTTTCTCAAAAACGTCTCCAAATTTTTTCTTTAAATTTCTTGTAAGGGTAGAATAAAATACACTTATAAAGGTAGCATAGGTCCAATTTTCACGGTTAACTCTGAATTTTCGAAAATTGCAAAAGTTTGAAATTTGTCGGCATCTTTCTACAATTGAAATTGAAGATAGAGATTCTTCTTTAATTTAAAAATTTCTTTAAGCTCATGTATATTTTTTGTGCGTTGTATATTTTTTCGGCGTTGTAAAGTTGGTAAGGAATAATTGTAACTGCCCCACATACGAGAATCGGTTTACCAGAGTTGGAAAATGCAAACCTTCCTGTTTTTAGGTGTCCATTTTGCCGCTTGTAAGGTAACCGTAGAGCCTCCTACAGGCGTGCACTACTTAGGCCTAAGGTAGAACGTTATGACTTCAAGGTCCGTCACGTGACCGTTAGTGCATAACGCCGCTACCTTACGCGTGGCGCTAAAACTCCTTGTTCTCCGAGAAACGTTACATCGTGCGACAACGCCACGCTCGTATGCAGAGGCCTTGGGGTCGCTTTGCATCAAAATCAAGTTCGCAACAAAGAAATAAATAGCATGAACAAATTACAACTGCCACTAAGGTTTAAGTCAATAACAACCTAATTGTTTAATTTGTATGGTGAAATGTTAGACTGTTTAGTTTTGACAGAGTGGTTAGAAGTTTGATTTTAGTACATTAAATAAGCAGTACCAACACGAGGTGGAAGAGCTTTATTGGAATCTGTCGCAGATACTCTCGTGAAGATTTTTTTCAAGGTAATTTGTAGAGCTTTGTTGGAATCAGCCACAGATACTATGGTGCGATTTTTTTCAAGGTAATTTGTACATTTATACATTGGGAAAAGAAGTGCAATCAATAACCTAAAGTAGTAAATGATATTTTTTTTCAATTTGCTTACATTTTGATATGTGATGAAAAAATGGCATTCAGAAATGTTATGTTTGTATTGTAATTCATTATGGTCATTTTGGAAATAAATACCAGATATATACTATATTTTAATTGTACTACACATCTATTCATATTACAATCAAAATATTTTAGTTTTTTGATCATTATTCCGTATTTTAATCCCAAATTAAATTATCGTAATTTCATCAAAAATACTTTTCCCCTATTTTTTAAAATGAGTTTGTATTTTGTTTTGAATGTTACAGCATTAGAACTCCACGTAATTAAAAGCATCATTCAAACATGGAATTGGATAAATCAAATACGTCACAATTTTTTTATTTGACATCAATTCCCGTAATTGAAATTATTATATTTTTAATTGTATGGTTTCAATTATGATTAAAGCCGTACACCTCACATGATCACAGTAACTTACCTTTAATACAATTGATGCTTTTATTGAAATGATGAATATTCGAGAATAATAATTAGAGAAGAAACTTCACAAGAAATTCCTTTCCGTGACTTTCTACTAGATTATACCAAAACATACTTATTAGTTCATATTATAGCTATGCTCGGATTATGATAACTTCTCTATGATGGGAAGCTATAACTTCTGTCGAAAACTGAATACAGTAAAACAACTTTTATGTCTTTATTTATTAAACATGAAAAAAAATCTGTGCAACGTACTATGGGAAGAAATTCAACAAGTCATAGGTTAGTATTTCAAATTGAATAGAAAGATCCAAATTGATGAATAAGACATAGCTTCATTTATTGGTTAAGCTGTTGGAGCATTATGTGAAGCTGCAAATAGTGATAAATGTCACTGAATCGACTACTATTTACATTCTACTCATGAACGAACAAACAGAAGAGATACGTTTGTTCAAACTGTGTTGTCAAGCCCGTTCACTGTCGGTAATCTAACGATTCCCGAATTGCATTTTATTACACTCCCACCGCAGTACGGGAGACACCATGGTAGGTGGGACCTTGGTACCGAAAGGAGGTAGACAGTTAACTAGTCTAGACTTTATTTAAGTCTTTGCGGTCCTTTCACTTTTCCGTTTTCCTCGTCTGGCGGTCCGGTGACCCGCGTCACGGGACTTTCTTTTTCCCTGGTTCTGGTCCTTCGTCCCGTGGGGCGGGACCTACATTTAACTCTCTGTTATTTCACTCAGGTAAATGGCACCGGTTTCCTGTATAACTCATTATCTTCAGAAGAGATTAGGCAGTATTTTCCTTCATTGTAGCCAGACTTCACCCACTTGATATTGTTTCAAATCACTTTGCTTACGAGGCTGCAGTTGAACTTATGATGCCATCGAGAAGTAAGCGTTCGAGATTGTCACAGCCTGGGCTGAGTGAATCGGTAAACAATTCTGAGAGTTAACAATCTTCAGGAAAGTAAGATTTTGAAAACATTTTCTCGAGTTACTTCGAGGAGTGTGAAGAAAATGACAGTAATGATAACTCTGACTTCGTTCATATAATGCACAATACGAGAAATAATTTGAAACCTGAGTAGTTTCTTACGCCGCCGCACGCCGGACCGGTGCAACCAGCTACCTGGGGATTTAAAGGGCCTGCAACGAGGAAAACGCTGCGTCCCGCCACGCGGGACAGAGGACCGCAAAGGGTCAAAAGGTGTTCTTCTGAGTTGCTCCTTGAGATGGCACGTATCTATGGTACGGCACTGCCGGCGTGCCGTGCCATTGCTTCTTAACCCTTAGTCGCGCGAAGTTCTGTTACACTCGTGGTCGCGCGTCGGTCTTTTCCCCGCCTGCACACGGTCGCTGATAAAGTATTTTCTTTTCCTTTCTTAAGGGACACAAAATTATGTATTCAGGTTAATAAAAACGATTGAACATATCTGAAATGTTAACTGTTTTTTTAGAAATAAAAATGATTACATAGACACTTATAAAACAATTGTGATATTTCAATCAAATTCCTTTTGTGTGCATTATATAGCAACGTCATTGGGGTTAATAATGTCAAGAGAATCGCCCATCTATAAGAAACGAATCGCAATTTAATAAACGAAATCCAATATATCTCCACCATGCTTTAAAAATTTACTTACCTTTCAGGTCGCGCTACGGTCTAAAAGACAGACCTCTCAATAAAATCATGTTATAAACTACCCAAACGATGACGAATTTAAGATGACACACTCAATCGCACTACAAAAAGATAAAAGACAGCTACATGAGCCCGCAACCAAACAGTACAAAGTGTTCAGTTATGGTAACGTTACAAATAAAAATGGCGGGGAAAAGAACGACGCGCGACCAATTAAGGGTCAAGAAGGAAGAACGAAGGATTTTTTTGTGTTTTGAAAAACACTTTAGAAGATAAATCACTCCACATGCATAAGTATTAAGGAAGCGCAATCGACCAGAGAAAAGGCTTTATTTACAATGTGAATACATTTCCTGTGATGGGAGAAGTGTGTTGATTGGCTCAGATGCCGGTGGTCTCCAGTACCCAGTCGCTGAGCACGGCGACGTCGGCGTTGACGCCGGGGTAGCCCGGCGCGCGCGCAGCCCACGCCCCAGGACACGAGGCCCACGAGCTCCCCGTTGGCGACGACGGGGCCGCCCGAGTCGCCCTGGCACGCGTCCTTGCCGCCCTCGGGCAGGCCGGCGCACAGCATGCTGGCGGTGACGCCCCCGTACTGCGCGTAGGCGGCCGAGCATTCTTCGCGGTCCACCACGGGCACCTCCACCGCCTGCAGCTTGCTGGGCGTGAGCAGCGCGCCCTCGCGCCGCGCGCCCCACCCGCTCACCACCACCACGGTGCCCGGCGCGGGGCTGGACCGCGCCAGCGGGATGGGCTGCACCGCCGCGCTGTACGCGAACGGGGGTCGACACCTGCGCAAGTGGGGCAGTGACGGCAAAACATCGGTGTTTCGATACATCGCCAAAAGATTTTCGATGTCCATGAAAACCGACATAAACATCGATATAGGGTTTTCGATGTCCATGAAAACCGACCAGAAATATCGATGTTGAAAACATCGATACATCGCTAAAGGGTTTTCGATAGGGATTTTTTTGTCACCTCGAACGTTAAGCATTATCGATCTTCTGCTCATGCGCGGTTCAAGTTTCGCATCACTTTAGTGCATCTGCGCATACGCAGAAGATCGATAGTGCTTAACGTTCGAGGTGGCAAAAACTCCTTAGTGACGGCAAATTTTGCCAAAAACATCGGTGCATCGATGTTTCGATACATCGCTAAAGTGTTTTCGATGTCGATGAAAACCGACAGACAACATCGATGTTGAAAACATCGATACATCGCTAAAGGGTTTTCGATAAGGAGTTTTTGCTACCTCGAACGTTAAGTACTATCGATCTTCTGCGCATGGGCAGATGCACTAAAGTGACGCAAAAGTTGAACTGCGCATGAGCAGAAGATCGATAGTGCTTACTGTTCGAGGTGGCAATAACTCCCTGATGTCTATGAAAGCATCGACAAAAACAACGAAGAACTACCGAACTAACTACGATGTTGAACACATCGATACATCGATGTTTCGATACATCGCCAATGGCTTTTTGATGTCAATGAAAACATTGACAAAAACATCGATGTTTCGATACTTCGCTAAAGGGTTTTCAATGTACATGAAAACATCGACAAAAAAAACATAAATGTTCAAAACATCCATGTTTTAAATATGCTAATGAACATGCTATTTTCCTATCCGATTTTAATTACCGTTCGCAAATGGCATATATTTTATTGTTAGATTAGCAGCATGTTAGTCGGGACTATACTAATAAAAATTATTGAGTGTAAAAAAGAAAATTAAAATTAAAGAGCATCGTGCTTCGCTATTTACCATCATCGAAACAAAATATCCGATGTCAATATATCGATGGTTCCGGTGGAAAACGTCGATGTTCTAAAAACATCGATGTCTTTTTGGCATCCCTACACACGCTGCGACGCGACGGGCGCTCGGTCAAGAGGCGGCCGGGCTGGATTAGTGGGGGGGGGTGCAGATGGCCCACGCCGGAGGGGTTTGCTAGATTGAGGCGCGATGAAGGGGTTACGAGTGATTGTTTTTAACACTGGGGATGATTTCGATTTTCTTAGGATTTGTTAATACCTAGGGACACTTTTAATTAATATTGTGAGGTTGAAATACCCACTTCACTACCGACTGCTTATTAAATTTATTATTATTATTATTATTATTATTATTATTATTATTATTATTATTATTATTATTATTATATTATTATTATTGTTATTATTATTATTATTCCAATTTCACAAATAATTGGTCTTAAATAGCTACCACACATATACATCAAAGCATGACCAGAATTTTTTTACCTTGACAATATTCTATAATTAATGTAATACAATATAAAATATCATAACTCAAAATTACAAAATAACTGCTAAACTTAAAAGCTTCAGAATCCCACATGTCCTCCCATGAACCTCCTGACTAATGAGCACGTACTGATGATGTCTGATTTTTGGAGAGTAATGATAATATTCTTGTCCATACCAAGGGTGGTCTCCTGATCTGTTTAGAAGTTTTGTACGACTCCGATTGATAAGAAGATAATTGAAACAGTTTTAACGTCTGCAACATGCCACTGTTTCTCTTACTGCATAAGCTAGCTTTCGGTATTTATCGAATTTTGCCTGATATGTTGTCATGTGTTGCTGTTATTGACAACTGCAAAATCGATAAACCAAACTTTCGTGTCAGGTTTATCCAGAACGTAACATCGGGTCTATTGTGCTGGATTGTCTGTCTGTCAAAATACTGCGGTTCCAGTACAACTTCCGGGACTCGCTTTCAAGCACCGTTTCTGGATGATATTGGCAGTGCGGTGTCCGAGTGTCCCTCAGGAGTCTGTATTTCTTAGCGAGTTTGGCATGGATGATCCAACCTACTAGATCGTGTCTCGTTTTGTTGTCTGTTCGGGCTAGTGCATTGCGACCTGAGATGATATGTTGGATGGTTTCATGATCTCGCCCTCACATTCGGCACCTGATCACTATGTATTTCTGGATCTTTAATTCTGTATTTAAGGTAGTTCTTCGTTGGGACCTTAGATTGCCACCATAGAGCCTTCACTCTCTGGGTACAAATATCCTATGCCTTCACTCTCAGGGTACATTTCCCCGTCGACATGTGGATTGGCAACTGCAGCAGCATATGCAACATGGAGGGCTCTCTGCTTCCAGGAATCCACTTCTTGTTGAAAAGATGAATGCGAGATTGACATATTTTTTTGTTTAAAATTAAGGGGCGTATAGTTGTCATCCGCCTGTACGACCACCTTGTGGAGTTGACAAGTATTTGCTTTTCTTGCAAAATACATTCTCATTGCTATTATCTACTTAGCGTGGTGGCTTACCAACTTTACGAAACCACGCTCTCCCATTCGTCGCGGCAGTGTCATCTTCTGAATAGCGCTTTTTGGATGGTGGCAACCAACACGGTGTCATTTGGACTCGCACCTGTCTTTCCATTTCCTCTAGATCCGTTGAGGACCATTTGCGAATATCCATTGAAAATGTGATAATGGGGAGAGCGTATGTGCTGATGGGAACCGTGAGGTTTCGAGAATTGAGGGAAGTTCTTAAAACTGCCTTGAGTCAGTCCGTGAGCTCAGTTTTTAGTGTTCCCTTCCCCTTGTGATGTGCTATCATACCTGATGTACATCCCTGTTGTATACCAATATATTATTATTATTATTATTATTATTATTATTATTATTATTGTTACTATTATTATTGTTACTATTATTATTATTATTATTATTTGTTCGTTTGTTTTTCCTCAAAATATTCCTGATTCAATTACTTAAGAAGAGAGATTTTTAGCTCATGTTTTTGCTAAAAAATATACCTCACATTTTGTAGCTGTATTTGCATTCTCTCATTTAAGGACGCAAAGAATGTGCGAAGGCAGCATAGCATTCTTACTTCTATAATTCTATATCAAATATTCACTTAGATTTTAATTGTTTGTGTTAATGGTAATGCATTAATTGTAATGCTATTTTAAGTTTGTTTCTTAAATGGAGGTAATGAAGACATGATAATTAAATTTAACGACTCTGTCTCCACAACGTTATCTTTATTCGATTGTTTATTGATTCTCGAAATACTCTACATTAATTTGATTTTATTTGTTTTATTTGAACAAAAAATAGTGAATACGGTATGTGGCGTATGAGGGAGAAAGTGATTTTCCCACGTTTTCTTAACTTCCAGAATCCGTTCCCAATTAAAAATTATAATTTTTGTAATATTGTTGATTTTAGATGACCCAAATGAATATTTTTTAACTTTCTTTGAAGTTTAATTATTTTTTATTTTCTTTGTGTACTAGTTTGAATTGGCCTTTTTGTTTCATACATGTCAATAATAAAAAAAAATTCGTCGTTTTTTTGGGATTACTTTTTGTCAGTGCAGGGTTTGATATTGTTATAAATGATGCAGTTTTTACAGAGCTTTTTATCTTTGTTTATTAGTAAATAAATGATTGTGCATTTTTGGTACAGTTAAATACCTGAATTCGAGTACTATGAAAGTTTATTAGTTGGGTAGGCAGGAGAAATTACTGCAAGGAGTCAACGGTTTTAATAACCTTTATGAAAGGTTTACTTTCAAAAAAGTTTGGGAAATCTGTTAAAGAAGATAATTTCTCCTCCTTGCTGTGATACTGAATGAATTTATCTGAATGTGATACTGAATGAATCTTGCAAGTTAAAGTTAAAAATGAAAACGAAGCCTATCAATATTTTTATTCAACTTTTTTAAAGTCTAATTAATGCAGTGTTTATTTATCGATAAAATTAATTTACAAATTGAAAATCGTAAAACAACACATTTAAAAACACCAAATTCTTACTTTATTCCTTGGGAGATCATTGATCCTGTTTTTTCTTTACGCGACTGTCACAGAAAATTATCGCTAATTGAATATCGATTTCAAATGTCTGATTTTAAACGCAATGATTAATTATTTAGGTTAAATAATTATTTTACTCTTAAAAAGTATCTACAATAACTCAAATTAATGCTTCTCAAAACACTCCATGAAATACTGTATTCTCCATATTTTTATTTCAAGTATATAATGAATATATTAAAAATTTAACAAAATGAAATCAGAATACATTTCATTAGTAATAAAGTAATGCAAAATATACACCCAAAAAATATTATTTGCAATGAATAAAACCAAAGAATGAGTTTTTTTTCCATTTAAGTACAGATTGTCAGCTCCTGCACCGCGTCGCGCACCGCTGGTGTAGTGGTATCATGCAAGATTCCCATTCTTGCGACCCGGGTTCGATTCCCGGGCGGTGCACTGTTATTTTTGTTCTTTGATTTCTATATTTTTCAGTTCATCTTACATAGTCTGTTCGTCCTTAATGAGAATTTAACGATTCAATGAAGGGACTATCTAAAAGAAATCTGATTTGCCTGCAATGTGATAATGTGTCTTCACGATCCCGTGGCATTGGAAATGTGCTCGGAAGTCTGTCACGAGTATATATTCAACCAACAATTAATTTTTTTTAGTATTTACTTGCACAAACCATTGTATTACGTATTTATTTACAAATTGTTGGTGTGTTTATCGAAAATTGAGAATTTGTCCGTCTATTGTCCACATTGTGGAAACAAGATTTTACGAGAGTTATATATTTAGAGATTGATAAATAATAAAATAAATAAACAACTGGCGTTAGACAGACAATTGACATTTTACTCTTTAACTAAAATTAAATGAAACTCTACTTCAGGACAACCGTGGCATATTAAGGGGCATTTTGAATTCAAGAGATATTTGATATTGAATTTCAGTCCAAAATGTTCAAAGGATTTCGAAATCCTATTTAGAAGTAACCCTCTTAGCAGCATTTTCTGGATGCAGATCACAGAGATAGATTTTTCTACACTTTTTGTAGAAGAATTTAGAATAGTGCATTTATCCAAGATTTCAATAAAGATTCGCTATTTATATAATGTTCTTAGTAACAACTTGGAAACAATAGATAAGTTGATGAATCTATATAGATTGCTCTTGAAAACCTTGGAAAAGGTTTCCGAAGGTGTACAGTGTCACCAACAGTCTAAATAATCAATATAAAATATATTGAAAAGGTTCGTGCTAATAGACCACAACACAAAATATAGCACTTTTTGAAGGAATATTAAATGTGTATTAAATACATCAAGAATTGACGCGTTATTCTTTAGCGCAAATGAGCCTAAGTTGTTCTTCCTAAACCTTCATAAAATTCCACCACTACCCCAAAACTATATTAATCTACTTTACCTCTTAAACTCTCCCGATCGATATCCGATCTCGTTCGGAGGGCCTCAAAATCTCTCCCAAACTTTCAACCCACCATATAAAGCGTCGTTTCGCGATAACGAAAATAATTAATTACTCCGCCGCCGCCGCCACTGGGCAAGGCCGATGGCTCACCTGCAGGACGCTGACGTCGTTGTCGATGGTGTAGAAGTCGAAGGCGGGGTGCTCGCGGAAGCGGCGCACGGCGTGCGTGGTGCCGCCGCTGCCTTTGGTCGTGCTGCCCGCGCGCAGCCGCAGCATGAACGAGAAAGACCTGCCAGAGTAATATGTTAATAATAGTAGTAATAATAATAATAATAATAATAATAATAATAATAACCTGGAGTAGATTTTATATTCAGCCGACACATAACATCTTAAGTCGTGATTTAGAGGAATAATAATAATAATAATAATAATAATAATAATAATAATAATAATTTGTGTAAGAACTTGTCTAAACTCCCTGGTCATTCAAAAGACTGGGAAGTGCAAGAAATCGCTTTATTTGGAACAGTCCACATCTTGCGCAAAGTATTGTAGAGGCACCGACAGTCCCTAGATCTGCTCCTTAGGTACCTGGTTGCAACCTGGAGTAGATTTTATATTCAGCCGACACATAACATCCTTAGTCGTGATGTAGAGGAATAATAATAATAATAATAATAATAATAATAATAATAATAATAATAATAATAAATTGATCATATTGTATCAGCTAGTCCAATCCTAGCAAAGACCGAATACCTGAAAAGACATGACAGGGTGTGTAGCTACCTCCACTGGCAGATCTGCACCGTCCTCGACGTTCCAAACACATGCGCCAAGTGGTACGAACACTCACCAAAACCGCTGACGTCTGTTGGATTGTGTACGATATTGTACGACCAACAAATTCAAACTGATCGCAGGATAGCGGCAAACAAACCAGATATAGTTATCCGGGATTTGGCGAAAAAATCGTGTTTACTTATCGATGTTGCTGTACCTTGCGATCAAAACGTTGTTACCAAGGAGGCAGAGAAACAAATATTCAGCCGACACATAACATCCTTAGTCGTGATGTAGAGGAATAATAATAATAATAATAATAATAATAATAATGATAATAATGATAATAACCAAGCAATTACAATGGTTTGGTCATGTGAAAAGAATGAAAGATAATAGAATTCCAAAAATAATTTTAGAGTGCTTTCCGGTGGGTAGGAAGAAAAGAGGAAGACCTAAACACACCTGGTTGAGAGAAATTAAGGGAATTTTAAACGACAAGAACTTAACAGACAAGGATTATGAAGATCGGGACAAATGGAGAAATAAAATTAAAATTATGTAATTTATTAGAATTATGGGTAACAGAAAGTTGTTTTCTATAACAATGTAAAACTTTGAAATAAATAATAATACTAATACTAAATAATAATAATAATAATTTAATAATAATATCTATGGATATGAAACTAGATAATATATATAAATGTAAATATATATAAATATAATATATAAATGTATATAATGTATATATATATATATGTTATATATACATATACACATATATATGCCATACTCCTATACATATATAGGAGTTTAGCTCTTATATATACAGGGTGTCCGGGGAGGAGACGCCGAAACTTCGAAAATAAGTGGTATATAAAAGTATATAAAGAAAAATTAAGCGAGAAATAAAAAAAACCCAATTTACACAATTTGACTGTTTTTTTATTTATCGCTTAATTTTTTCTTTCTGAGGAAATATATTCATTTCTTGTGTAAGTAATAAACAATTTACATGTTTCTGGAGTGTTTCTATGCTTCCATAATGCAAATTTTTGCCTAGAAATCATTTTTTCAAATCAAATTTTGGGTGCTCATTGCGGTCCAACCGTTCGAAATATCCACTTAGTTTAATAGACAAAATATGATTAGAATTGTCTTAATACCTTATTTTTGAAGTTTCACACACACACACACACACACACACCATTGGACCAATCTCCATGAAAGAGTTGGCACTTCTACGTGTTTTTTCACCGAGAAGGTTTATGTGCTGCTAATTCTGTTGTAACTCCACTACATGGCGCTGTACAACAAAACTAAATATTCACGTCAAATGCCACCCGCGACACACTCGGCAGCCTTTTGAATCTATATCGTTAAATAACTCCTAAACGAGGCGTTCTAGGGCCTTAAAAACCAAAGTCTTCAGGCCGATGGCCTCAAAGAAGTTCTTCTTGAACATTCTATTACATTTATTACATTATAACATTCTATTACGTTTATGTGCTGCTCCGGAGTTTTCCGATATTACCTCACCTGCTCAGAGACGTGCAGAATCTGCAAGTAAATGCGAATGAGGGGGACAGAGAGCGGCACAGACAGAGACACAGACAAGGACAGTGTGAGGGAGGGAGAGACAGTAAGAAGGAGAAATGGAAGGGGAAAGAGGGAGGTGAAGGGCAGAACAACGTCTGCCGGGTTTTCCTAGTATAAAATAATATTATATTTATAATAATACAATAAAAAATATAATAAAGATCTCTGTAGAAAATGTAATCTTCACATAGGCCATATCAAACCAAACATAGGTCATCTTATCCGCGTGCCCCATCCTTGCCCAAAGAATTACATACAAAAACGTGATAGTGTTGCTGCCATCATATACAGCCATCTATGCAGTCAACTTAATATCTTGTTGGAAGATATTTCATATTACAAATTAAAACCACCTAGAGTTACTGAAAATGAAGACGTAAAAATTCTTTTTAATATCTTCATACCAATAAAACCGTCCCAGCCAACAAACTAGATATCACACTAGTGCATAAAAAAGAAAACAACCTTCCTCATTGATGTCTCAATACCCAATACTCATAATCTACAAACAAAATTCAAGAAAAGGTAACAAAATACATGAACCTAGCCGTAGAACTTAAACGTCTCTGGAGACAAGAAGTCAAAAGCATCCTATCACTCGCCATATCGGCTACAGGAGTTATTCCCAAACAACTGAAATCAATACTACTACAACCAAAAATACCATACATAGTTCATCACGAACTACCAAAATCAGTCAACATAAACATTTTGTGAGAAAGTTTTTAAACTCCTAATAGAGGGTAATTATAGTTGTAGGAAGATGCTGAAACAATTTAGACCTTCTGTAATTTTTAAAAAAATCAGTGTTTTCAACGACCATAACACCTGCACCGTTCTCTTAAACGTCCTTCACACAATTCAACAAAATAATTAATGAAAAAAAGATGGAGCCATTTTCTTTGAAAATTTTGAAAATATCTCCGAGACTTCACGTTAAGTATCCCCCAGAAATAAAATATCGGTTTCAAATTCAAGGAGCCGCGACATCAGCCAGAACGACTGGGGAATATTGATTTTGAAAATTGAGGAATATCAAACATCGGCTAAACGGTTTAACCGCTAGTGTTGTTCACAGACGGAAGGACGGAAAGACAGACAAATGTTTGGCCGTCATTCGATTTTTTGGAATCAAGGACCCAAAAATAACATGGGTGCTGACCAAGTGTTGAAGGATTTTCCCCACTAAATTAAGCAACGGGAATTTTTCGTTTCCAAGACTTTCTGCCGAAAATTCGCCGCTTTTCCGCACAGCATTACATAACTTTCTCTCTACTGCTCAAGGGATACCGAGAAAGTAAAAGCGAGTGTGTGTAGAGAAGCAAACTCCAGACCTCTGTAGAAAATGCAATCTTCACATATAAATCATAGTCCATATGAAACCCAACATAGATCAGACATATTGGTTTAGTGGTGAAATGTCGTTGGCATTTAAAATTAAATGATCACAGGTGTTGTCATTGCCAACAATGTTATTTATTTCAACAAGAGCAGCTTCGGATGGCTTAGCCATCGAAAACTGATGATGATGGCTAAGCCATCGAAAGCTGCTCTTGTTGAAATAAATAACATCGTTGGCAATGACAACACCTGTAATCATTTAATTTAATAGATGAGACGGGAGTGCTCACCCGTCGGTGCAGTGCGCGGCCGTGATGGCCCAGTTGGGGCTGATGACGGAGGCGCCGCAGCTGTGCAGGAAGAAGAACTCGAGCGACAGCTGGTAGGGGAAGTCCTCGATGTCCACGGCCTGCCCGCCCACGATGCGCTGGTCCAGCAGCGGCCGCCGCAGCAGGCCGCGCGGGGCAGCCGCTAACAACACGTGCGCGTTTATTTATTTGGTCAAGAAACAGTAAAAACTGTATATGACGTGTGGGGAAAGATATTATCTGCGCACATTTTCTTGAGGCCCAGATTAAAAAAACAAACTAGAAGCAAGAATTTAGAAAATAATTATTTTAGAAAAATAAAAATATTTGAAAAATGTTTGTTCCCGAGTTATAGAAAATCAATTTCAACGGTTAAATGAACTGGTGGTTTGATTTTTCTGCATTGCTATCAAAATAGTAATGAACATGTTCTACTCCTACCATTACAAGCAAAAGGAGTGCTCAACAAAACGTGCGCACAGTGAAGCTACATTTACGTCCAGAAGCAAAACAAGGGGCCATCTCAGCATTTGCTCAATGGATCAAGGAAACTGGACAAAAACCTGATCGAGATGGGGCTTTGGCAAGGCAACGGCCCAGTGGCGAGCTTCAGTGGGTGTCATCTGCGACGAAGCTAATCGTGTCACCCCCCCCATAAATTAAGTATAAAAATATCTATTTCTGCATTGATTATACATTATTTTATTGAAAATACAAACATATTTGCACATGGTAATTATTTAGATTATATTAAAAAATTCTATGAAATTAAGAATAATTGCAATATAATTGCAATTAAATCATAATCTATGCATGTGGTTTAAATGTATACTTATTAAATTAACGTAAATAATTTTTAACTAAACCATAAAAATTATATAATTCCAACAATAAAGTTTTCAGACTACTAAAACTAAGAAAACTAACTATAAATATAATATATTTAGAGTTTATGTTACAAAATATTTAAGTAAATAATTTAAATTATATTACTGCTATAAAATTATACCAATTACTACTATAACAGAATGTAATTGGTGTCACCCATAGAATTGTGTCATCAGGGGCGCGCCGCCCCCCTTGCCCCCCCCTAGCCACCACTGCAACGGCGAGACAAGGGGTCGGATCAAATCCTTCTAAGGATTTGCTGGATTGTTACTCTGGTACAAATTTAATTCGGTGGACACGGGGTAAAAGTTCTTAAGTCAAGAATGTTATTTTCGAGGAAACAAGGGTTAAATTTAACAACGATTATTATAGTTTAGGGCTCAATAATTTAACCCCTTTTTAAAATTTATTTATTGAAGGTCGCCTTTACCGTTAAAAAGCGACTTAAAATTTTTTTTTAAAAAGGTTAAATTATTGAGCTATATTAAGACGGTTAAGGTATATTTCCCAACGCTTTTTTGTGTTGTTAAGGAGGCAACATGAATTCGCCGTTTTACTAAAATAAAATATAGATACTTAACTTGTAGTCTCAGTTCTTAACACAATTTCGCCAAAAATTGACTTGAGAAATTTTACTCCGTGACCACATAATCAATTAAAAAAACAATTATTAAATAAATTTCACAATTTAAGTAGTTTATGCAATGTGTTTATAACGTTAAGCTTTATGGCATGAGTAAATATTTTGAAAACTATCGACGTTAGGAGCGAGTTTTCAAATTTGTACGAATGCAATAAAGCAACATTATAAACGAGTCGCATACGCAATTTTTTGTATAACCGCATTATAAATTTATAAGAGAATCAAATTAATTTTTCGAATCAACTTTCTTGTGTCGTCTCGGGTGTTTGACATGTGTGCGAGAAAACGGTGGTCGGCTGTTCCGTTTACTTCTACCTCCCCCCAATTCTCTCGCTGTGATTGGCTGAATGTGTGATGACGCAATCATTCCTGTCGTAAAATGCTAATACGTCATCATTTGTGCCGTAAAATGCCATTTTATGAACGATTTCATGCAGAAGAAAAGATCGTGTACAATGCTGATGTAAAAAAAAGATTTACATTAAAAAAATATCAAATGAAAATTTGTAAATTTCAGGTAAGAAAGAGGTAGTTCACGCCATTGTGGAAAGAGATGGGTGTGTTAACCTGCATCGTATCCGCCTTCAGCTAATCAGCTTCAGACACCAGTTTCCGTCACAATATTAGCGGGAATTTTAAATGCAGCCAAATACCAAAATTATCGCCTTGTTACAAGTCATTTAAATACATATGTGAAGCATTTGTTTTTAAATATTTCGTCTTTTGTTTCAATTAAACCTTCATCGTGTTATTTTTGGTTGGTCACTCTTGAAAATTGTCATTTTATGTCACTTTTAAAATGTTTCTCAATATTTGTGGCTCTCCATGTGCGGAGGAGAGAGTCTAGTCTGCGTTTTCAAGCGAAATGCCCGTTTTGTGGTCACATTGTTCGTGACGTAGGCTGGTGCTACGCAGAACGCGCAAAACTCGATGCACCGGACTAGCTCAGCCATGGTTCGCTCTTTCCACCATGGTTCAAGTTCGCATCTTTATTGGGGGAATTTGTTTAGTATTGTAGTGCTTGCAATAGCAAAGTCACAATATGATAAGACAGAAACATGTTATCAGTCTAAATAAATTCATTTATTAGAGAATTATAATCACAGTTATCGCTTCACATTCCAAGGGGTTAATTTCCCGACTCCTTCCTTTTCTGTTCAAAAAATTAAAATAATATCAAGTTCATTATTTCCCAAAAAATTCATTGAAATAAGTTTCATGAGATACACCTATAAACGTTATTAGCAATATACCTTTAATATAATATTGACTTTTTGTTATTTGCGAATAAATTGAGTAATCGTAATTTTAAAAAATTATGATCTTTTTTGTTTCGTTGTGTTAGGATCTTCCTTCACTTTCACTATTATTACTTGGCATTTTGCTTCGGGAATTCTTATTTTATGAATAAATGTCTTCTGATGTCTCCAACTAAGGAATAACAAAACGACATTTTTTAAAATAAAGAATTTATTTAAAGCACGCGCTCCTATCAGCCGAAATGCAAAATCAAAAGTTTAATTTTGCTTTCACGAAAATCCTAAACTTGTGAAAACCTTCATACCAACGAATTTCACTGATACGTGCATTAATACGTATGTACTTCAAGCATATAACGAACATTAATGTATCGCACTTTAGCATAAAAGATGCAATGCTGTCAAACTAAGACAAATAAGATCAAGAAGAAAAAAATCGATTAAATACAAAACTTATAGTACTAAACCACTTTGCGATTAACTGTTAAAGTAATTTTTGGAAACAAAATGCATTATTATAATTATCATTATTAGTAGCGAATTAACTAGTAAAAAACATACCCAAGGCGCAGGCCACCAAACAGATGAGCGTCGCGAATCTCAGCATGATGAAGAATGATTAACAAACCACTGATTGCTCCTTGTCGACTTTATCAATAGAGATAAGCTCTCTTGAAGAATTCCTTAATTATTGTACTCTACTGGTATTCGCTTAGAAACAAAGGCTGGAGAAACACTTTAGGAATTTTATCATAATGTGCCACTTGATTTTCTTTCGACTCATACGAAATTATGATTCTCGCTATAAGTGATATGAATGTACATTATGTGGTACACTGATGTACTGTACGAAGAATTGCCCACGTAAAATGTGTCAGAAATAACACATTCGAACTTGTGCATTTTATAAAATGTTTTATTTCTTTTATAAATACCTAAAATGTTAATGTTACTAAGAAGTTTTAAATTTGTTTGCCGAGTTGAAAGTGCTAAAGCTATTGCTTAGGGTCTAGATTTGAAACCGCTGTAGGTAAAGTACATCTGTGCTTTAAAATTAACGACATTCCTATGATTAACTTATAATACTCATATTCTGAAAATGTTTACTTATTTTAATTAAAAACTGCATTTTTTATATATTGCAATGCATTTAATGAAATTTTCGGTGCCACTGTATGAAAATCTTGGAATAAATATCTTGGAATAAATATCTTGGAATAAAAATCTTGGAATAAAAATCTTGGAATAAAAATCTTGGAATAAAAATCTTGGAATAAAAATCTTGGAATAAAAATCTTGGAATAAAAATCTTGAAATCTTTGCCTACCGATATATTTTTGTCATTCTAACACGACTTTCGTTGAGCTCAGGAACCATATGCATTGTGACTGGAGTCAAATTTCGAACATTGAGCGTTTTGTCACCAAAACCGCTCCCCGTAAATGTTGCATATTTTCATAATGTGGATTATCATTCGACGGTGCGATGGACGCGGCCGCGCGTAGTTTTTGTCGTTGGAACTCGCAGCCCGAGCGCTTTTCCGCTGTTTGTTGCCCGGCATCGGAGCGACGCTGTCATGCCACAAAGCGTTGCGTGTGGCGATTTTCCCAGCAGGTGTTCATGACAGTTCAAGAGCGCGTGGAATCCATTACGTTTTGTTCGCGTGGAGATGCAGTCATAGCACGTTGTTTTAGTTCAAATAGCAGTGAACGTGACGCGACAAAAAGCTCGGAGAAGTGTGACCAAGAGTGACAAAGCACACGCATTTTAACAAATTTCGATTGATTGTTTTTTTTTTGTTGGAATATTGTTCATGTTGTCCTGCCATGTGGATGTAATTTTCATGACCTGAAGAATTCGGGTCTAAAACATAATCCATAGGAATTCACTTTTGAAATACAAGCTAGTGAACATATAAGTTTACGGTCCTTAAGTGGCTTTTTTAATGAAAATGAATTTATTGTATTCAAATTAAGTAACATAACCAGGATATTAATGAACTCACATGCAATGAATGCAATGAACAATATAATAAACAAGATTTAGTGAAATAAGTTGATCAAAATACAAAAACTTTTCACACAATAAGTTCCATTAAAAATGCCAACAACTGGGAGGTCCCTATGATCCGTAATATGAACTATTTGAGTAACACACTACCTGGGCAACATATAGTAGCAGGTGTTACAAATTATTTTTACATAAAATACTTCCCGAAACTAGTGATGTGACATACATCTATACAGACGGATCTAAATTAACAATAAATAATACAACCCATGTGGGGTTTGCTACTTGGAGCTCAAGAGATGATTTTAATCTGGCGCACAGAAACTTAGATGTTGCATCTACTTTTACCGCAGAATGCATGGCTTTGATTTTTATTATGGAAAATATTATTCAGACTTCAGCTGGACATATTGTGATTTTTTCCGATTTGAGAGTTCTCTCAAAGCATTATGTAATACTTCTGGGGATAATTCACCCCTGGTACAGAAGTTAAGGTAAAAGGTAGCTTATGCCAAGTCGATTGGCGTGAAAATTCAATTAATTTGGATTCCGGCCCACAAAGCTATTATTGTTAACCAAAAGCAGATGAAATGGCAAAGACAGCCGCAAAAGGCGTAATATTTCTTAATGAACCTGTACCTTTCTCTGATGTAGTGACATTTTTAAGCATAAATGCCGACAGGAAAACAAAACAAGATTAATTCATGAAAGTAAACATAAAGGTTCCTTCTATATTGAAAATTTCTGTGTTGAATCATCTAGTATACCTTGGTTCTATGATTTTGAATTTTCCAGAAAGGCCATTGTATCTATAAACAGAATTAGAAGTAATCATACCTCATTAAATGAGAGTCTAATGCGCAAAAATATTGTAAACAATAATATTTGTAATTGTGGAGTAGGAGTTGATTCCATTGAATATGTTGTCTGGAATTGCCACATTCATGAGCAGGAAAGAGATTGTTAAAAGTAGTTCGTAAGATAATTGGTTATGGTCCATATTCTGTGACACCTTTTTTATCGTTTAAAGATATTAATAACAAAGAAGTTTTTATTAGTACTGTTAAATTTATTACGTATTAGACAAAATATTTAAGTGTTTAAATGTATGAAGTAATTTTATGAATTTGTTCATTAATAAATAAAATGTATTTGATTTTTGTAGACCTCATGTAAGGCAAATATTTTGTAACCTGGCTACGTAAACTTGTTTTTATGTGCCAATAAATCATTTCTATTCTATTTTACATAAAATACAAATGCGGCCACGTCAAGACGGTTGGATTTTCTGAGACATTGAACTAACTCCAATTCTATGAACATCTTTCGTGCTATGTGACATCGCGGGTACCTGGTTGCGTGGCGACTAGGAGCTGAAGGATCTAACGGTGCCGAGAACAATTGCCCTTCATGAGTCACATAATGGCTAAATACAAATACAAAAATCTATTGCGAGCGGAGCCGTAAGTGGCAGAGAGTTATTGTCAAGGAAGACAACATCTACAATGAGCACCTCACGTCGCTTACACCTCAAGAAATCCCTGATCGGACTGCACTACGCGTGTCACAGTGACGCAGAGTTGTTGGTAGTTGCCAGACACTGGTTCCTATCTCACGCGGCAGACTACTTTGACACAAATACTTATGTTGATTTCACAGGACAAAATTCTCAATACTAGAGTTCATGCGGAGAAGTAGTGAAATATGTGCTGTACCTGCTTCAATTATATTTTTCCGTGAAATTGTTTTCTGTTTGTTGACACCCTAAATAAACGATATTTTTGGATGGGTCTCGACGCTAGTTTCTTAAATACGCCACCGTCGGGAGACGAACCTTCATGTTAGGTGCTCTAAAATGACCCTGGCCCATCTCAGCCGGCGCGTTGTTGGGCGAGTCGCTCAGAAACATAACCCTACTTTTGTGACGAAATGAATAGTGTTTTTACAAATATTTCTCCATACACTTATGCACTGTACTACATGATATCAGATCTAAAGGCTATTATAGCTTATAAAGAGTGTAACATTGTTAGGGAGATATTATATCTTTAAGTGATTAATTGAAACCAAAGAAGAGGTATATTATTGTTAATAATATCATTGAGTTTATTTTTAAATTAAGGAAATAAGTTGTACAACAATGAGCTGCTAACTTATCTTTTTAGCGGTTGAATTCCGTTGTTATTTCTGTAAAGTTTTCGTGCTGATTGACGTACAGAAACTTCAAGATCCCTAACGAGAAGAGTAGAAGCCAAGAGTTGTGTTTACCCGGTATGAACATTTTCTTTACCATTTGCCTCCAGGGGCTCTGTCAGAGCACAAATGAATTCCTGAGATGCGCGGTTTGAGTGCATTCATTCTAGACATTTGTGTACGTGCGTTCTGAGCTACTTTATTATTTTTTGGAGTATTATGAAACATGGTAAAAAAATAGAAATTCAGTCATCGTTGACGCTGTATGGCTTGAGAGTGCACAGAAGAAAGGGTCCGAATGGAGGAAGTTTTGGCTGCAGAAGTGAGATTCAGTAATATCGCGTTTGCAATATATTGTGAAATAAAATCCCCAGAATATTCGAGAACTCGAATTCACGCAAATACAAAAATATCACATATCGCAGCTAACCTAACTACAAAATTGGAAAGGGGACGATTTCCATCGCGAAGAGAGCCGTTAGAGAACAAGTCTATCGCTAGAGAAACTAGTGGTGCTACAGAATGACACAGACTTTCCCGTAATAGTTTTCTATTTTCTTGGGTATTCGCTAGCTATTCGAAATTGCCACATACTCTTTCTTGCCAGCTACCATCTATCATCGCCAAAAGTACATTTTTTGTCATTTTCTTAATTTTTCGGTTTCCTATTGGTAGAACGGAAACAATTTTAGAATATTAAAGAACACAAAAACCTAGCCGTAAATGGCAATTTTCTTTTAAAAATTATGTGCCGTTTAAGAGAAAATGGCGTTTTAGCACTACTAAAACTTTCCCTATATCACTCCGTGTATACGTACGTATACGGGAAAGTAAAAACTGTACGTTTTCTGTACGAACTAATCGAACATGCTCAAACGTTTTCATGCAGAAATCGTGCGATCTTAACCGCACGCTCTCTGTACGCCCAATCTGCACAAAAACTGTATCGGGTAAAACGACCTTAATATTATAGTATTCCATGTAATTCAGTATTATTGACAAATTAGATGTCACTGTCTGGGGATCTCTAATTCTACGACAATATGTCAGAAGATGAAGATAATGCTGATTGAAAGGAGGGGATACGTGAAGACCATGTGAGGTTTGTATAAAGAAAGTTGGATATTAGTTTCAATTGCTTTAACAGCCATTTAGAGATATCAATGATTAACTTACTGCGAATCAATGATTTTGTAGCATTAAAAATATCACGTACAAATTATTCAAATAATTCTTACTTTATGTTGCATTGAAACCTTATTCAGCGAATGCCAGGATCACATGCAAACATTGTATAATTTTTTAAATTTATTGTTACAAAAATCTATGTAATCAATTGTTTTTTACGTTTTAAACTAGCCAGTGATGAACGAGCAATTTTATTCTAAGTCAATGAATGCAAGATTTTTATATAACTTAAAAATATTGTTTTTGGCAGTTACGTTTCGTATTTTGATTTTCTTAAGATGATAACAAGACATTTATTACTTCAACGTTTGAAATGTCTTTTCAATGTTCATTTACATTAATACATCCATATTTTCTGCTCTAAAGCCTGTCACTGATCATTCAAGATATTCTACAGATATTAAAATGTTTACGAGATGTTTCACAGTTCCCACCGATATTTCATCGCCTCTCGCGCTAGGACATTAATTTTGTGTGCATTTTATCAGGCGTCACCAGTGTAATGTCACGCGATCCGGGCTTGTGTTGATGTGGACAATTTACGCAATGTTCTAGGGCTTGAAGTGCATGGGCGGCGCCTGCTATAAAGTGTCAACCTCTTTTAAGTTGCTTACGGCTCCTTCGATAAGATAGGCGCCAACTGCCCGCTCATTGCGCTTGGCGCTGGCGTTAACTAAATTAGGCTCTGATGAATTTTGGCGCTGACGTGGAGTTTGTCTTCGTTGACTGCCCTCCATGATTCAAAGGTGCCTGGCGAAATGTATTACACGTTATGTAATTACTACCGTTATGCATTCTTGTAAAATTTCATAGGCACACAAAAAAGGTTTAAACCCAAATATTTCTCTTTGAACGTAGAGAATAGATAGAGATAAACATGTTTCAAGTCTTCTCTATTCTCTACGTTCATAGAGAAACATGTGTAAAGTCCCCGAACAACCCCCGAAAACAGAAAAAATTCAAATTCCACGTTTTATTTTGCCTTTAAAAATCATTGGAGAATGGTGGCACAATTCTGGCTTCAGATTCGGATTTAGTGCATCGAAATACATAGAAAAACAGGTCTCAAGTGTTTGGGTCTGACAACTTTTTTTGTACGTGCCTGTGTTATCTACAGAAAACAATGTATTCAAATGATTAATCAGTTGGCTTTAGAAGGTACTTGTTCAAGTGTAATTTGACAGGGTGCATTAAAACATTCAGGCAATTAATATGTCCAAGTGTGGTCTTGTGTTTATTTTTTGATAGTAATAGGGTACTTGTACCTCGATTTCTATACTGAACTCTCTGGATGTATGTTTTTCTCGACTGAGCTCTCATATATCGGCCGGGTGGAAAGGGAATAATCAATATTGTGAATGTAAAACTATGGCCAAATCTAATTTAATACACTTATCAAGCAGTTCCGCTAACAAGGGAAAAAATACTGAAGTATTGATCTCGGGGAATTCTACGAATGCGAATTTTGTAATTTCATTAATATGATTTCTTGAAAATTTTTGAGGTAGATGAAATAAGAATTCAGAGGGGTTCATGGATTTATTCATTATTAGGAGGCCAATATGTCATTTGTTTTCTTTTTACTTTAGAACAATGCCGTTTAGTATAGAAATTAATTTTGTGTTATGACAAAAGGAAATGACCCATTTTCATCGGCTAATAAGTCATTTTTTATTTTCCGTCATTTTTAATGCATTTTTACTGATTTCATCGATATTAATATCATTTTAATAGTAATTGGTTCAAATAATATTTACGAGATGCAACAATTGCTTTCCACAGGATTCATGAGAAACCTATTCGATTTCTTCGCTCAGAAAAAGCAATGTCAGCCGTTGTGAATACGTAATTTAAGACTTTTAAATTAAGAGATTTCCTGAAAAAGAACAGTTCAAACCAAAATCTTGCAAGATAAAAGCAGTTGAATAGAAGAAACCTCGATTACATCAGCAGCGTATCCAGCTTAATTTGTTCTTCCGAACTAGTTTTTCTCACATTTTTACGTATTTTTTCTTTGATTGTAGGGCATTTAAAAACATTTTAAGAGCATTTGATTGATATGTTTTGACATTGTTTTAGGTCATAAAAATCCGCCCCCTATTCATTATATCTTTCAAAGCCTGTAAGCAATATTTCTGGGAAATTGCTCATTAATCAATACTTTCCGCCATAACAAAATAGCAGCTGCGTAGTATGTTAATGCAAAATTGATATTTACTCAACATACACTCTTGCGTCATTGAGTGACTGTAAGAGAATTTCGGTTTCATGTATTTTTTTATTTGCTGGTGAATTAATGTCTACGCTGTCACATTTCTATTTGAATATTCAGTAATAATTTCGGAATGAATAATATACAAAATCTCAAGCAATGCATTATTTTGCTTATTTTCAAATTCATATTTTTATATTGCATCATTAAACTATTCAAACCCGTTTAAAAAACAGGAAAAGAAATTAATGTTCCTTCTAAATACGCTACCGATTTTCTTTTTCTATCAAAATCCTCTTATCCAAAAGTTAAGAAAATATGTTTGTCTGAGATTACAGAAGTAATTTTATGTACATTTATGTATAGTACACGGAATTTGTTTCATTCCAAAATCCATAATATTTTCTACTTAAATAGCAGAGACATTTGTTACTTAATGCTAATAAAGCTTGCATCTTACATTAAAAAATGTGGGGTTTTGAAATGAAGATTCAAAATTTTAAAAAACGAACAATAATTTATTAACTTAATAATTGAAATTAGTATAAACAAAAACATTGTGATGAAAAGCAGAAAGTGTGTTGACAATAACATAATACATAGTACTCCAGGTTTCCCAAAATAGAGCCACCGCCTAGGAAAGCTGCGGGTGAACATGTAGCCGTTTGGGCCACGCACAATACTCCACGGCCAGTTGAGGGAAAACTAGAGTGAGGAGCATCGGGGCGAAAGCAGAGTGGAAAAGAAAGGGAACAAGAGGTGAAGAGGGGAGGAAACGGCTCCCATGATGCCCAGGACAGGCATTCTGTGAGCCACGAATCCAAGTTGTTGGGCAGGACAGGTGTATTTGATTTTTGGTTGTCCGGGATGAGCAGCGTCACAGTGGTCGAGCTGACGTTTTGGTCATCATATTGTGCCCTTCTTCAGGGCTATACTGCTACCGATAGGCTAGCACGATGGCCGAAACATCAGCTCGACCGACTCAACCCGGACACCCAGAAATCAAAAGACTCCCGCCGAGGAATCCACGTGGTTGGGACGGGCATGTGCATTTGATGTTTGGTTGTCCGGGATGAGAAGCGTCACAGTGGTGGAGCTGACGTTTCGGCCCATCACGTCATGCCCTTCTTCAGGGCTATACTGCTGCCGAGCGGCAAGCATGATGGCCGAATCGTCAGCTCGACCGCCTGTCAACCCGGACAGCCAGGAATCAAATGACTCCCGCCGCGAAATCCACGTGGTTGGGCAGGGAAAGTGCATTTGATTTTGGTTGTCCGAGATGAGCAACGTCACAGCGGTCGAGCTGATGTTTCGGTCATCATGTTGTGCCCTTCTTCAGGGCAATACTGCTGTCGAGCGGCTAGCACGATGGCCAAAAAGTCAGCTCGACCGCCTGTCAACCCGGAGAGCCAGGAATCAAATGACTCCCGCCGCGAAATCCACGCGGTTGGGCAGGGCAAGTGCATTTGATTTTTGGTTGTCCGAGATGACCGAAACATCAGCTCGACCGCTGTGACGTTGCTCATCATGTTGTGCCCTTCTTCAGGGCAATACTGCTGTCGAGCGGCTAGAACGATGGCCTAAACGTCAGTTCGACCGGCTGTCAACCCGGACAGCCAGAAATCAAAAGACTCCCGAGGAATCCACGCGGTTGGGCAGGGGGCTGCCTCATATGCCCGCGTGCTGCGTCACCAGTCGCGCAGGTTGGCCACGTCGGTGTAGACGCCCGGGTAGGCGGGGCGCGCGCAGCCGATGCCCCAGGAGACGACCCCGACCAGCCGGCCGTCCGCCACCAGCGGGCCGCCCGAGTCGCCCTGGCACGCGTCCTTGCCGCCGCCCGGCACGCCCGCGCACAGCATGCGCTCCGTCACCCCGCCGAAGAGCTGGTAGGCGCGGCCGCACTCCTCGTGGTCCGCCACCTGCACCACACACCACAAAGTCACCACTCTTCTCTTGCCCGAACCGCCCGAACCGGTTGATTGATTAATTCGTGTTTCCGGGCGCCTCAACTACTTAGGTCATTAGTCCCGTAAGTGTAGTGCGTGTATTTT
>JAHLJT010009436.1:6807813-6842191 GCA_031308135.1 Acheta domesticus | reverse complement strand
TCTCGGGAGGTGGCGATGATCTTTTCCCCGCTGGATGGCCAGATCTGGCGCCGACCTACCGTCGACTAGCGGGGTTTTCCCCTTAACCAGGTACCTCCCACCAGCGGGGCACCGCCCCAGCCGGGATAAGCTGTAAGCTCATGCATGTGTGGTAATGTAGTGCATGTTAGTGTAAGTGTGTGTGTAAGAGGTGAGGATAGGACAAGGTGGAGGAAGGCAAGATCGCGCGCGTTCCGTGACCCGTTTGTTAGGGTACTGCTCTGGCATTCGCCTGGTGTTGATCGGAGAAACCACGGACAATTACCGATCAGAGCAGCCCGTCACTAGAATTCTCCTGCAGACAGCGACTGAGATCGACCTAGCTGACAAGCTAGTGTCGAAAATCCTGCCTAGGACCTCCCGGTGAGAGGGACTGCAGTGACATCAGATTGATGCACTGAGCCGTCTCTCCCGGTAACCTCGTTTGGGTGGCCCTCCGTTGGGCTCTTGGCTTCGTCGTGGCAGTGGCCCAATGCTCTGGGCAAAGAGGAGGGGCGTGATGTCCCGGCGCATGTGAGAGGCGGATTGTCATACAACATTGACTCCGGCACTAGCCCGGATAGCTAGTAGCTCTGAGCTAGAAGGGCGGCACTAGACCCACGCGTTGAATGCTGAGGTTGCAACGAAGGTTAACTGCATTCCGGCGAAATCCGGACATTAGTCCACTTGTACACCCAAGGAGGGTGTGGATAGAGGCTAACGCCAAGGTGCCCCCCCCTGGGACTTCCTTCTCCTAATAAAGTACAAGTGCTGGGGGGTTAAATTGCAAGCGCGCTTATACATTATATTACATGATCTCTTTCATTTAATGCAAAAAATTGCTGAAATGTACTGACGTATGAGGGACTAGTTCAATATGTGGATGCTTTCTCAATCTTTGTAATTCTTACCTACACTCTCTTAGTGTACTAAGTAGAATTATGAATAAAGTCAACAACAATATTTGTGTCAATAACTAGTAAGAAATATTTGCTCTCGTGTAAAATGAAACTATATCCATCGACAGATGAACTTCTAATTTTGATTTTTGTCCCTGGTCGGCGCACATGTAAATAAATCGACTCAAGAGAATATACAGGGTGAGCCACGTAACTTTAGCACCTCCTGTAACTTTTGAACGGTTGAAGATATTGCAATGCAAGTTTCACGGAAGTGAAATAGGGAATGGGGCTAATTGATATGTGTATTGATTTCTCTTTTATCACTTTTATTTTACGAGATATTGGAGGTAACTTTGTTTTTTCAAATGGGACTATACATATTTTTTCAGTCTATCATGACAAGCGTAAAAAGACAAATCCAAAGATATAAATATTGTCATATGTTAGATAAGCATTTTTTTTGAGTAATTGTGATTTTTTTGCGACTAGTGTTTAATGGATATTTTCATTGTAACTGTCAGCCCCACAAGGTCACGCAGCGCTCCCCCAGCAAACGCGGGGTCGGGGAAGGGAAGGGATTTTAGTACTTGAGGATACGAAAAATATTCACAAAACTGTTGCATTTTTTCCTGAACTCTCCTTTTCATCTTAATCCATTTTCAGTAATTTGGATTTCTTAGGGATTGAAAATACGGATTTGTCTTAAGTAGTATTTATTGAAATAAGATTATTTCTATCCCTAAGTTATTATTATATTCGTATTAACATTGAAATTGTTTGCTCAAAATACGCAATATTTTTGTACAGTTTTAATTATTTATTCTTATTGTGCTTTGTTTCAAGATCCCATTACTACGTATCTTATGAAATCCCATTAAATGGAGTTGAAGTTATAAACAGTTTATTACAATACAAACTTATGACAAATCCTTATTTTCCATCCTTTAATTCCTTCATCAAAGAAAGACGAAAATCTGAAAATGCGGAAGGATGGAAAGCACAGTTCAGGAAAAAACTGCAATGGTTTTGTGAATATTTGGAATACTATGTTTCGTATTTTCAAATAAGATCCCTCCCCTTCCCTTCCCTTCGCCGGGCGCACGTGTGCTGGTGGAGCGCTGCGTGACCTTGTGTGGTGGACTATTCAAACGTCCGTTAAACCCCGGTCGCAAAAATAAAAATTAATAAAAAAAATGCTTATCTAACATATGACAATATGGACATCATTGGATTCGTCTTTTTACGCTCGTCATTGTGGACTGAAAAAATATGTATAGTTCTATTTGAAAAAACAAATGTACCTAAAAAATCTCGTAAAATACAAGTGATAAAACAGAAATTAATCCACGTATCAATTAGCCCCTTTCCCTCATGCACTTCCGTGAAAATTGCATTGCAATAACTTCAACCGTTCAAAAGTTACAGGAGGTGCTAAAGTTACGTGACTCATCCTGTATATAGAACGATTGTTTGAGGCTGATGTACTGCTAACAAATAACTAAATTCCCCTAAACACCCTGTAGAGCTAAAGAATACATACGCAGGTACATTTATTTATTTATTTATTTATTTATTTATTTATTTATTTATTTATTTATTTATTTATTTATTATTTCCGCAAGTAGGTTTATGCAACCTGGTGGCGGAACATTTAAATCCAAAAGCAAAAAAAGAGGTCTATCTTATCATTTCCCAATAGATCAAGGAGAAATATGCGATAAACGATATCAAGATTGTAATTCGTATTAAATTTTTCTGAAGATATAGGCGAAATTTTGAGTAATGAACATTACGCTTCATTAATTCTTAATACTTTTTTTTTGGTTTAAGGTCGCATCAACTACTAGGTCATTAGAGATCACTATTGGATCTAATGTTACGGTATGAGGATGAAACGATATAGTGATGATAAGCGGTGAAAGGACGAACACATACAACCATGCCCGAGGCGGGACTCGAACCCGCGACCCCTCGGTCCGAGACCACTACGGCACTACTGCTTTAGCGATCTCGGCCACGGGGCCGGCTTAAAAAATATTTGTTTACTAGGAACTATCCCTGCAAATACGAAACAATACCAAGCGCTTTAGTTCCAAAATCTGCTTCGAGAACTCACTGACCTGCACGGCGACGGCCTGCAGTTGCTCAGGTATCTGCCCGCCCTCTAGGAGTGTGCCCCAACCGGAGACGGTGGCTTCGATGCCGGCGGCGGGGGTGTCGTCGGCCAGGGGGATGGCGCTGACGTCGTTTTCCATGGAGAAGGGCTTCGTCACGCGCACCACGGCCAAGTCGTTGTCGATAGAGTAGAAGTCGAACTTGTGGTGAATGGTGATCTTCTCGGCTTGCGTGATGAACCCTCCAATGTTGTGCTTACTGGAGCCCGCTCGGAAACTCACGGCGGACTCGCGGGTTCTGTGAAGTGCCAACAGATACAATTATTGTGTATTTTGGCTAATAACGCCGGATTTAGTAGTTTTGAAATGCTCTGAAAAATCTGTCTCACTCGGTAAATGTGGCAAGGGTGGATTCAAAAACGCATGTCCTTTTTTTTCGTGGCACGAAACAATTTTTATAATTAGCCGCATTATGCGCTTGTTAGTGAGTTGCTTGTTTGAAGCAAAAAAACAATTCAGTATTGGTGTGATGAATTTCATTGATGAAATTTCACAATTACATTTATCTATTGATATAATGATATTCCTTCATCACGATATTTCGAGGAAGTTGATTTTGTGGGAAGTTGTGTTTCAACTAATGAGCAGATATTTCATATACGACACTTCTTTCATTAATAAATCTCCAAGTTCTCTGTGGTCCAAAGAGGGGTTTTACCACAATTGTGATAATTAATTACTTAAACAGAGAAACCAATAAATAAAGAATTTTGTTTAATAAATCAAATTTATAAACAGCACATATTAATCAGGGATATTCTTTTCTTATAAGAGAAACCTACGGAAATAGGTTAAATTTTCGACATCGAAGTAATGCATTCGTACATTCAGGTGGTCGTTTTTGTCAGTTAAATAAAAATAAAATAATAATAATAACAATAATAATAATAATAATAATAATAATAATATATTGAACCATCAGAGAACAAGGTTTTACTATATCCATAAACTTTAATTCTCTTTTTTCCACTTCCCCAGACAAAGCACCTACGTATTTTAAAAATTTCAGACCTTTTGAGTTTGTCAGTCATGATCATGCACGTGCGAATTAAAAATAGGAGCTGATCATGGAAAGGTTTGAGTTAAAATGTTAGATATAATGTCTTAATAAAATCGACTTTATTAATGGTGGTACTTTTAAGCGGCTTTAGCGTTTGTAGACTTAGTAACTGTAATATATATTAGCAAGAAAGAAATCAGAAAACGAAGCAGTCAGATTCGTTGCAATGCAATTGTTCACTCTTTTAGAATATATGTTTAGAAATATTACTGATAACAAGTCAATGCTTGAGCACAGGTAGTTGAAACAATATATAAATCAATGTAATTGACTCAAATAACTTACCCATCAACGCAATGAGCTGCAGTAATTGCATAATTTTCACTGATAATCGCGGCACCACATATATGTCTGCCGTTGTATTGAAGGGACAGCTGTTGAACAAAGAAAATGTTCAGATTTTAATTCATATTTTAATTTCATAATTCATTACGCACAGAAATGAATAATTGTTTACGATAGGAGAGAAAAATGCAGATAATTATCGTGACCTGTTGTTGCAATAAAGTTGTGTCAGTGAAACTAAGTGACGTACCACGAATGTTCGTTTGAGTTGCATGGCTTTAAACGTATCATAGATTACGTTAATCTCACGTGATCTTAAATTTCACGTCCTCTAACGATACTGTGCAAGGATATGCGCCCAGAAATGTCGGACCCAAGAGTGGGTTACCACCGCTCTGATAAGATAACTCTCAAGTGCTCTTTCACTGTGAGCTTGGCTGGCGTTAACAGGCGTCATGAATAGTGTTGCTGCAGAGCGGTGGATATGGGACTTCTCGGAAATCTCTGATAGTGGCCTTCACCCTGTGTAGAGCTTTATAAAGCGGGTCAACTGCAATCTACAATAAGAACGCACCTGATAAGGAAAATCTTTGATGTCCACAGGATCTCCACCCACGATCCCGGCCATCGAGTCTCGGCCTTGCAACGCGAGGGCGGGCGCCTGTCAAGTAGAATACAATGGAATTTATTAAAATATTGCATTGCGCGTATGAAGTGGTTGAAAAGGACCGTCCACAACAACGTGACGGACTTTACATAATAAAACATTTGACACATAGAGATTCCAAATAGCAAACTACTATAAATGTTTAAAAGTTAATTTAATAAAATACATACGTATATCTTCATATTGCACATATTTATACTAACTCAATTGCATACACTAAAATTATAAATTCTAAGATAATTATGTTTTTCTTACTGAATCGTGAAGCTCATGATTGTTTGTAATTAATAATATGAAATCGGGAAAATTACTCGTCGATATATTCAATATTTCTCAAATGTTGGAATATCGCCAAAAAAACGGAATGAGAACGAAGCTAACAAACCTCCCTAAGAAAGAGATCTATTTTGGTGTATCAAAAATACAGCACCAATTTTTAATTTGACTTTATACTGACTGAACGTGAATGTGTCTAACATTTATAATTTGAGTTGAAAATTTTGACTACAAATAGAAATATAGCTGGAATATTTCGGGAAATTCCTATAAAAGCTATAAGATACTCCAACTCATTCAAAACGATACTCCAATACACTTAGAAACTACGAGATGAAACAATAAATGAATTCACTTTACCTAAAAATTGAAGAAAATCACCGTTGAAATGTTGTTTTAGGTTTAATTTACTAATGTTCGTCCATAGATCATACGTGAAGATATAAACGATTTAATTTTGCTAATGGGATCCATTACTGAAATTCTACTTTACATTTTTATTTGAAGTATCCTCGTTATTTTATGCCGCACGTGTTTTTTCATACGCAGTTCAAACACATTATGCATATTTAATATATTTTTCATTCATAAATTTTAAATGTATAATTGTTTGTGCCTCCCCTAATATTTCTTTAAAGCTAATAACTTCCTGTCATTTTAAAAATTGTATTCTTTACAACTTTTGTATACTATACAATGCGCAAAACATGTTCAAACTGTTGTTTAAAAATATAGAGGCATATTTACTATCTGAACGTCAAATAGTAAACAAGAGCGACTGTCGAAAACGTCAGATTACATGATCCATACGGTTCACAACATTTGAGAGAAAGCACGCCGCAATTGCCCTATATGAAAATGACAGATGCTGACAATATAGAGAACGCTATGGGCACTCTTTATACTACATATAACTCGCAATATAGTATTTCGCTTTGCGCATTATATCGGCAACGCGTCACACCCATCACTCACCAAAGCAGCCGACCAGCAACACCGACAGGACCAGGAGACGCAGCATGCTGGCTGGTCGACGAGAGCAGACCCAGCGAGAGTGGCCTGCGTCTTATATACTCGCGTCCTGCCGCATCGAGGACCTTGGTCGCGTTTCCCTCGCACGTGGCGACCCCTTCCTTTCTGATTCCAGGGTGACCTATTTTGACAGCTCTGATGCGCACAAGATTTACTGCTCACTTGACCTCGCGTGGATCGCTTGGCTTACGGGTGTACTTAGAACGTGACAATCGTCATGACGGATAGGTAATTGTCAATTGTCACGAAAAGCACCTGACTTCCTGTATTGTTTGCTTGTATCTTATCTTGAGCAGTGTTGTTTCATTTTATCTTTTGGAGTATTTCAACAATTTAATTATTCATCTGTAATGTATTGTATTAATTTGGTGTTCTCGTTTTCTCTGAACTTCTGACTTATCTAATTAGCGTAATTCTGGCTGAAAATTTCTTCCGTATTATAGTCTTTCTGGAGGTATCTAGAAGCGATTGTTGCCGTTACAAAGGAAAAAGTTTCAACAGTTATTAATATACGAGCAAAAAGTTAATGTACTCATTCGTGTACATTCGGTCTCAAGTGTTGTGTGAGGCAGCAAGGACTCGAATGGATGCCGGTACACGGAGGATCGCGCTCGGTGGATAGATACGACAAATTGGTGGCGAAGAGAGACATTTTAGACGAAATACTGAACAGATAGATATCTGACTGTTATATATCTGTCGACAACGATGACAATGATGTTGATAGTGTACCATTAATTGAAAGATAGACTAAACATCCGTCCAGAATTGGTGCAGATCGAGTAACCAAAAATGAAATTTCCGAGATAAACTTCATTGAAGAAGATGATAGAAATTATTTAGGACAAAATTTAGAAACTGAATTAGAATTGAGAAATTGTTATCATGATGTGAATGTAACAGAAATTAAAAATGTCAGATGAAATGCAGTATTCCCTAATATTCACGTAATTGATTTTGAACCTTCAAATGTAATTGAAATGAATGAAATGCAAGACCAATTGTTTACTTTGATAAATAAATTCCATTGCGTTTATTTGAATCTTTGGCTAATTTTACTAATATTTATGCTCTATTGAAAGGGTAAAGTAAATTTACTCCTATTTCTTACGCAAAAACTTTGGGTCTTTTTTGGCTTATAGTTATTTTATCGTATCCCAGATTCGGATGTATTGGCGTACTGCCCTAAAAGTAAATGTGTTTGGTGACAACATAACGAGAGACTGAGTTTTTGAAATCAGAACAAATCTTCACTTGGTTAATAATTTGGAAATATCTTCCGACCAACAGATAAACTTTTTTTCCAAGGTAGACCAACTATTTGTTATGCAATTCATGATCGCTGTTTAGTCTTGAAAACTGAAGAAAATCTATGTGTAGACGAAGCTATGATACATTTTCGGTCAAAAAGTAGGTAAAAGTAAGCAATTACATGGGACACAAAACTGTAGAAAGCATAAGAATAAAACCCATAAAATGTAACATTTATTTGAATCTTTCGAGAGGTAAAAACTGTTTATGTGGCCTTTCATAACAGAATGTAATTTTGTTCTATTAATTTTTGTGGCATTCATTTTTTGTACTATTACTTTTTGCGCATTTATTTTTATGCAATGTATTTATGTACAAATAGCTTTTTAAATTTTTTTTTCATATCAACTGGAACATTGTATTCAATTATGTTTTACTATCACCTAAAGATAAGTTTAACACAAAACAAGATTCGCGTATTACTTTTATTGAACGATTGTTTTGCTAATTGAACATCACATACCTTTCTATTGTACTTTTGGCTTTAATTATTCTCTTCGAATCCATTTTCTGTACTCCCATTGCGCTGTTTGATAAATGAAACGCAAAAGAACAAAGAATTATGTAGTTTACTTATGTTATATTACCTTTACTATTCAGACCGAATGTACTCATATGAGTACATAAAATTTTCTCAAAAAGTATAAGTCGTATCAAAACATTTTCATAACAAACATTGTTAGGTATCATTCAGTGTGTTCAAATTCAAAAGTCAGAACTTTTTTTAATCGCTAATCAAAAATCGGGACTGAAAGGGTTAAGTTGAAAAATTATGTGTGGTATGAAAGTCGATGTGTGTGCTCAGGTGTCCTTTCACTTGTTAGGTGTTAAGAGAAGCTCGCTATTATTATTTCAAGGAAAAGTGATAGTGGGCCGGATTTAGCAACCGGGCAAATAGTTTCAATAATTGATCTTTCTAGAATAGCCTTTCTTAAGACAAGTGGAATTTGGGTGTCACTGATTGTCTCGTAAGAACTTAGAAAGTAATAGTGGAATCATTCTCAGAAACATGATCTTTGTTGATGTAACACAAGGTTTCATAAAACTTTTCCCCGTTAGAACTGACTTACGCCCAATAACATTTTGGACGACCCTTCATGTATTTTTGTCATAAAATACATTCATGGTAATATTATATTGTAGACTGATATAGATTTAAGTATTGAATGTTAATAGAGATGTTGCAATGTAACATAAGAGCGTAACCAATCTGTAATATGAGGGTGAATTATAAATTAGATTTCGTGCGTATCGCTTATACTTCTAATACATTATTGACCATTTTTTTATCTTCTCAGGTAGTTCGTGATCCCCCGGCAGATTAGGGTTCCATATTATACGTAGCCATCTTATGGGATGTAATGTTTTCGACCATAATAATATTCGTACATTTTATAACCGTCTTCAATCTTCACATAGTATTTCCAGTGTCCAGACTTCTGTTTCTTATTCCCTCACTGAAATGAATATCACAAATAATTTGAAATTATAAATTTTCCAGCTAGTTTTTCATTTTCAAAAACATCATCTTTGAATATTAGCTAATTTTTATTTTGAAGTATATCGTGCTTGATAGAAAAGTGAACACGTATATGTAAATTCTGTGGCATTGACACCGAGATGCATAAAGGCACAACATTCCAAAATTTCGCCTCTTCCGTTGGTTCCATTTTGTCATCACTTGCTCAAAGGTGCGTCAGGCAAGACGCCCGACCGAGGAAACCCTTCCAATTATAGGCGCAGTACAAGAGCCCGTCGCGGGCTCCCCACCACGGATGAAATATGCGCGACATTAAAGCAAAATTCCTCGCTACTAAATTCCGCGATACATTCCCGACGCGTATGACGCTTAAGTAAACAAATTTCGGGGTGAATGAGTACGTCAGCTTGCTTTAAGCACGGATCGTTCCGGGGCGGAGGGCGGGAGGAAGTCGCTTTGTTTGAACCGGCGGCGTCTTGCGCGCCGGCAGGGGGCGGGGCGGCACGGCGGAAGTACGGCGGGGGCGGGGAGGGGGCGGGGCGGGGGCAGGGCAGGGGCGGGCGGGGGCGGACGGGAGCGCGCGGGTGCGGGGGTGGGGCGGCACGGCGAAAGGTACGGCGGGGGGCGGGGCGGGGCGGGGGGCGGGGGCGGGGGCGGGCGGGGGCGGGGGCGGGCGGGGGCGGGGGCGGGGCGGCACGGCGGAAGGACGGCGGGGCGGGGGCGGTATGGCGGAAGTAGGGCGGGGTCGGGCGAGGGCGGGAGGCGGAAAGCGGGTGGCAATTAACGTGAAGCGGCGAAGGCACCTCGCGGAGGTCGGGAAAAGGGGCGGGGGCGGGCGGGAGGCGCCCGGGGGAATTTCCTGGTGCCGACGCCGAGCGGCGCCTCGTGACGCTATTTTGCCCTCAGTCGGCGCCGGCGCCCCCGCGCGGGTGATTACGACGCCCCTCCTCCCCTCCCCCCTCCCCTCCTCGTCCCAGCCACCCGCCCCGCCCCGCCCCCTCACTGCCCCCCAGGGGCTCACCCCGCCTCCCTCCGCTCTGTTCCGCTTCCCGCTGTTGCTTCTGCACCTGGCGACGCCGCTCCACCCCTCCACGCCCCTCCCCGCCCCGCCCTGCCCCGCCCTGCTGTGCCCCGCCCCGCCCCGCGCCGTCCCGGCCTATGTCGCGCTGCGCCGAACACCCCCCGGCCGCAGGTCGATTCGCCAGCAGCCCCTTTGTGCAGTGCGTTTGGGCGCATTACCACTCTTGTACTACGTTACCGTTCTTTTTATGGGGGGACACAGACGAGCGCATGCTGCTCTACACGAATATAGTACATGATGAATAAGATTGGTTGGCTGAAAGTGGGGAGGCTGGAGGAGAGAGGGAGAACGACAGAAGGAGATACAGACAAAATCTCTCTCTCCTCTCTCTCTCTCTCTCTCTCTCTCTCTCTATATATATATATATATATATATATATATATTAAACTGTTTGTGTTTGAATAAAAGATAACGGTTATAATGTTGCATTGAAGCATGCTGTATCAGTGAAGCATAACTGTGTGCTACCTGTAGTTTTAAGATTAATGCCAAATACTATTTGTTCACCTGTGTTTTGTGTTATACATGTACATTGTATATATACAGAGAGAGAGAGAGAGAGAGAGAGAGAGAGAGAGAGAGAGAGATTTTGTCTGTATCTCCTTCTGTCGTTCTCCCTCTCTCTCCAGCCTCCTCTCTCTCTCCCTCTCTCTCAAGGATGAAGTGAAGGCAATGAATGATGTGTCCTGCTATTTCAATGAGGAAGACAAGAATAGAAAAAAGTTTGCAAATTATGTGTGACATCGTGACCCCTATTGATCGAAGAGACGAAATTTTTAGCACAAGAGCAGGGTGCTCTCTTGACGCTCTGGTAATGGGGGTCTTTTATGTTCTGCTCTTCTCGTGGGCTGGAAGTATAGAAACTAAGTACGAAATGATGGTGATTATAGTTTTGAGGAAACTGATAAAATTAATGGAACTGTAAGGGAAAGTGAGTTTGAATTAATTCGAGAGCTTTTCATGATCGATGTTTGCAGGTTAGAACCCTTAAACAGGTTTATAAGTACTAAATGCATCTAAACATGCAACAGAAAAATGTGTTTGTAGGCTTGAAGTCTGTTTAATTACCTTAGAGTTTTGCCAAGTTGCTGGAGTAAGTCGAGTATTTCGCTGTAGGGAACTTTCACTTTAGACTGTGCATGCGTCAAAGGCAAGGAAATGAAAATGAAAATGAATATATTTGAAGGTGTGAATAAACTATTTATTTTCAAACAAAATTTGATGAAGCTTTGATAATATATTTATGACGATAACTCGACAAGCATGAATTAAGAAATATTAAATATTAATAGTTCTGTACGTATATAGGTCATTAATTGGATGTTTTTGCCCCGATGGCGACTTCTCAACCCGAGGGCCTCTGGCCCGAGAGGTTGCAAGTCGCCTAAGGAGCAAAAACATCTAGTAATGCCCGTGGTGCACAACAAAATTTATGGTCTACTAGTTCGTTGCTGACTAACGCGAGAATTCGAAACATTTTATAATTTTTCTTGCGTCTAATTGGAAAGACACATTGTAATAGTCATTTGTCAATATGCCGTTACTTAAACCAAACAGAGTATGTATCTAATTATTATTGTAATCGTTGTTGGACTGATTTGTTAGTACAAAATGAAACAATATTTTGAAGTTTCTGTGGAAATTCTCACAAAATCTAACAAAACTACGGACAGTGGTTTCCAGTAAAATCTCGAAAAATATATGAAAATGTTTTGGGGGTAATAAAGTATGTTATTTGTCTCTATTGCCAAAAGTTACTTCGAATGTGTCATAACATCAAAAAATGACATTTCGAGTATGTTGGCCAATGTGTCTTACACATTTTATTATTACTAGTAGTATTGCCACTCAAGAAGAATATGTCTCTAAAAAAGGTGATACGTTTGGGTGAAAAAATATGCGTGATTGATGGCTATTATAAATTCACGGGAACATTTCAAAATTGCGATTTTCTTATCAATTAAGCAAATAAGGTTGATAGCTCGTTAGTTATTTTATTTATTTCAGCATTATGCCATATATTTGTTGTAAATGCTTGTATCTGAACTTAAATAAATCGAATTCATAGAAATGTATGGGTTGTGTTGGCATTAGAGCGGGCCATAAAGTATCCGAAAGGCCAGTGCGGGCATTAAGAAAACAGAAGATCCCGCAAGGGTATTGAGAATACCTTTACGTATATTGTTTCAGGTACGTAAACACACAGCAATAAACTAGTAAACCATAAAAAACTTGTCATTTTAAAGATAACTTCGTAACTAGAATATTCCGGTTTGATATTTACATTGCCTGCGTAAACTACACGTCGTATTCCTTGCTTTATTATACGCTTGCCAATAGCATACTTTTAATAATTCTAATTGCGAGTAATTATGCAGAAATGTGTTTACATTTCTGATGAAGCATTCGCAAGAGTGTTTCTGTTCGAGATTTATAGACAGTCACACACCATGGAATTTCCACGCAGATTGTGACTTTTATTGTCAGTAAGAATGATAATCTTGAGAGGTGGTTCTGACAAATCAACCTTCTTTTCTCGCAGATATCAAAGCACAATGGCCATGTGCTCTTAGTTTGTCGACCACACGTATTTCCCCTTGCGGCACTTGGATTTATCTCTGTATGCACTGCTAAGTTTACTGAAGGCTAAAAATATTTCTGCTCGAAGCTATCTTGAAGTATAAGGTCAACACACATAAATCTCTCTTTAGATTCACGGTATCTTGGCGACACAATCGATACGTCGATTAAACTAAGCTTAGGTAAAAAAAGAAATTAAATTTTCATCAGTATAATTATCATAAATACGCAAAAAACAAACAAAAATTTGCTCAACAGACGTTTTCCACCGATGAATGTTACTATCTACACTAAAATGAATGAGTATTATGTTATTGTTTGTTGCGTTCTAAACCTGCTTTAAAAGCCTTGGAATTATTTTATTCTTCTGTTACACTGTTGAACACATTTTGAAAAGCTTAATGTTATAGGCAAATAATACGTTTTCGTGATGTTTTTCTGGGTCACTGAACACAAACACGATACTTAAATTGATTCGTTAGAGCGCTCTTATTTCTGAGTTTCTTACAATCACTTATAAGAACCGCATAGTTGAAGTTCTATTTCTGTTCTGTGGAAGAGTATCTGAAATGAACGCTCGGAGAATTGATCAAATGCGTTTAGTTTATGCCAGAACTCGCGCCCACATTAACTCCAAATATGCAAGACGAATTTCGCGGCATTCATCTTCATTACGGCTGCCGCCGAGCAAGGAAGCCGCAGTCTTGGAAAGCAATGGAAAGCAGCGCGGGGCTGGGGAGGGGAAGAGGGGAATATTCCATTGTGGGCGCCACGTGTTGCCTCTGAGAGATACATTCAAGAAATGTAACATTCTGAATTACCCATTTTCTGTCGAATATAAATACAATTATTACACCAACGGATAACCCAAACGGGTTCGCGTTTTCTGTCAAATATAAATACCATTAGTAGACCAACGGGTAATCCAAACGTGTTTGCATTTTCTGTGAAATATAAAATTATGTTATTACTAGGGAGCTAATTTGTATGATTTTCCATATTTGTGTCCGTTGGTTCAGGACATAGCTAAGAGTAGTTTCTTGACATTTGGTTATAATTGTATGCTTTGTAGATTAATTTGTTAGTGCATATTTATGCATATTTGACAGATTTTTCCTGTTGGGGCATATTCGTGTAATTATCGGAGCATATTTTGCATATTTCCGAAAATTAGAGAAAATGTTTCGTGTTTTCATAGAATCTACTCGTGAGCGTTCATTTTATTAGAAAAGCTTGTCTGAATTTTTTTATTTTCAATAGATGATAAAACACTTGTGCAAATGTAGAATATTTCTTGATATATTTTTGAAACCAGGCAGAAAAAGTGAAAGACCTGCAATGTAGGTTCTTCACTAAAGTGCATATTTAATTGAATTATTTTTCCAAGCATGCTTCTCCTGTATTTTATCAAGAAAGGTTTATACAGAAAATGAAATGTTAATCTTAATCGAATATTTAAGTGCATATTTCAGAATTATTAGGTCGTAAATGCATATTAAAGTGCATATTTCACCATTTTAGGTCATAAATGCATATTTTTAAAAGCATATTTCAAGAATTTTTAGGGCATAAAAATCCGCTGCCTAGTTATTACACTTGGACATTTCGATGATCGATGAACGGATTCATTGAACAACTTAGTGAACATTTCCTATAAATGGAAATTTGAATGAACGCTTTTATTGTGAGATTGTTACTTCTTTGAATGTAGTAAGCATTTGGTTCCATAATACTGAGTAAATATAAATCTAATGCTGATGTAATATTGTTCAGTTCTAAGGTGGAGTTATATTTTGAATCACGTAGCAGAAGAGATATTTTCAGCTTAAAATTTTGTTGCATGCTATCTTTGAATATTAGAGAGAAGGTTGTTGGTTAGAGTTGAAGGTTGTCAATGTCAGAAGCAAAGTACCAAAACGCATTTACACATTTTCATCAAAATATTTCTCTTCCGCAGTAACACCACTTCTGCCGCGCATGTAAAGTGACCGGAACCATTCCTTGAAGCCATTTTGCGATGCTAGTTGTAGTGCTCTCGTCGCATTTGCTCTAACTTCATCAACGTTCACTAATCTTCGCTCCTTCAGAAGAATTTTCAGCCGTAGAAAGTGAAAAAGCTTTGGTGGAGACAGATATGGGGAGTGTGAAGGATGCTTCAATGCAGTAACGTTTGTGCCTGGCAATGTAATTTTTTAACAATACTGTAACCGCTATTTAGTATCAATAGAAGCGTTTTACAAAGAAATCAACCACCTGTGCTGGCAGAACGTGGTACAAGATTACAAGAAGTACCCGCTATCACAGCAAGGAGGCGCAGAATACAAGCGCCGGTTTATAAATTCTATGCTCGAACACACTAACCAATAGGAAATTTGCTGGGCTAACACCGCAAATTAATGGGAAGGCGCCCCATCTCGACCCATTTTGTGAGTGACCAGCGCCAGCAGAAGACATACTGGCGAGCAGCGGACGGCGATCAATGAACGACGCAGCACGTTGCTCGTAGAAAACTATTAAGAGGTAACTAGTACAAATCATACGACACTAAATTATTTGAAGAGTGAACAATAAATAATCTCATATTGGAATATGTTGAAATATGTATTAATTCAATATATAACATCAAAAATTAACTTACGATTGGATTTCAATGCCACGAGACACAAATTCATCATGTTGGGAACTCGTCTAATGTTATTACGTTCTTCCCACAGTTTTTTTCTCTTCTCTTGGTTCGTGGTTCATTTCCACTAACAAATAAACACGACGCGGAACGGCAAAGGAAATTATTTATCTATTGGAAGCTCAACGGACGGCGATACTTCGAGGCCGCATCGCCCCGGCTGCAGCTAACCGGTTGGTAACCTTGGGGCGGCGAGGTGAGCGACCGCACCATGCGAGCTACTCAGTCCCCTCTCGGCCTTTGTGAGTTAAAAACGTTTCTACTAAGAATTATTTTTGTCGTGTTCTCTCTCAAATAAAACTTCAGGATACTCCATGAATGTTAGAACGCAGGAGAAAACATTCTATTAGATCATGTTAAAATTTGAATATTAATTCTATTCATTGGTAATTTTCTCGTATTAGAACGCAGATAATAATTTAGCTTAAAATCAGTGTATAATGATAATTTAAACACATTCTATAAATAAGCCCATTTAGAACAAAGATAAATGAAATATAAGTTTCATATTAGCATTTTTTGGAAGTACTTTACAATAATACATTTAGTATTCTTGAAAAACCTTAATTTTTTATTGCAGTAATCACAATGATAGAGAAGGGATGTATTTAAAACGAGGTGTTGTTAATCTCAATAAGAATTAATCAGATTATTAATAACATGAATGCATAAAACTTTAAATTAAAAAACAATTACACACAGTAAGGTCCCTCTGTGCATTCTTTTTTATGTAAATAGTGTACATAATTGACACTGTTATTGTGAACGTGAAATTTCTTTCCAGGAAGTGCATTATTTATTTCTTTGTTGTATTATTTCATTCAACTATTACTACGGTATATTATGCTCTAGAATTGTTATCAGTGAAATGATCGGGCATTGGACGGATGAAACATCCCATATTGTGAATCTCAGTTAACTCAGGGTCAGTTATTTAGAATATACTTTCACTAACTAATCCAATTTGCACCTGAATTTTCTTATTCTTAGTATCGGTAAAAGAACCCCAACGCTCACTGTAATATAGGAACAGAGTATCAGCCGCAGAAAAGCGAAGGTGACATCCACTGATGCTCTCTATTATTCGAGTAAAAGTAGTTTTATTTTATCACCTGACCTAAACGAAAAGAAATGGGAAGGAAAGTGATAATACTGATTGATGTAATGGCGCGTTATGGTGCAAAAGAAACCAGGAGTTTTAAGCCCACGTTTCTGTCCGTTTTCTCCTTACTGTCTCCTTGAGGCGACGAAGCATTTCCATACACGTACAGTTATTTGTAAAAGTACGATCTTGTAGAATAAACTCCTAGTAAACGAAACCCTGTGCGTCAAAGAAAACGTCCAGCATAATTTTGTCTCTGCTAGTGTCCTCAGGAAATTTTTGTTTCCAAGCAGATGTTTTGGATACCCCACTCGAATGAACATCTTTTAGGCACCGTACAAATAGCACCAAGTTTCATCTTCAGCAATTATGTTGTTAACAGAAGTATTATTTTGATCAGCAATACTTGCCAGATCGCCAGCAAAATTCATTATTTTTTTTTCTCCAGGAGACAACACTTTTGAAACCAACTTTTGAGATGTATAATGTTGAATGTTTCAAATGTTTGCGAAGAATATTGTGTAAACACTTCCAACTGAAATTCCGACCTCTGCCGATATCTCAACACTCTTTCTTCGGTCACTCCTCACAACAATTAACAATTATATTACTTGCTCAATGTTTGCTTCATTTGTCGCAGTTGTTGGTTGGCCGCTCCGCGGGCCGTCTTTCACGCTATTAGACCTTCACTGATACGTTTATGCCAGAAATATACCTTTTTTTTCACTGCTGCATTTCCATATCTTCGAGCATTCTTAATGTCTCCGACGGGTATTTCTCTAATAAAACTCACAACTTTGTTAGAGCGTTGCTCTACAGCCGACATTGTCAAATACGACAAAAAAATACGTACGAAAAAAGCTGGTTGCTATGCAAACAAAAAATACTGTTTACTATATAAACACAACAATCGTTTCAAACATGGAAATTCCACCGAAGTGACGTCATGAACGTTACAAACAATTAATAAAGAAAAATATGCTACCGAATACATGTTAAATGAATAATTAAATATTGCGGTAACTTTTTGAAGCTAGTAGTACAACACATAAAAAACAACACATATTATTGGTATATTTTAATTACTAGGAACAGTAAATGTATTTGCTGTGACAAAAAATATGGATACAATACTTTTGAATATTGCGTTTAAGCTGTGGAAGCCGGTATTATGAAATTTTAATATTCTTCCCAGAAAGAAAATTAATTAGAGCTTTCAGAAATATTATTAGATATTAACTACAGCCTTTGACGGATGTTGCTTATTATCATAGTCTCTTAGGGATTTTCGTAAATAATATCACATACAGGGATTTTTTGAATATTAGGCAAATATATTATTGTAAAAGAAAAGCCAGAGAATTATTATATTCTCTCAATATTAAAGTTTCGTATATATTAACTGATTTGTGGTTTGTCCACCGTTCAGATGCTATTCAAAGTTTTAAACATACATGAAGAGAACATATTTATATTACTGTTGTGATTTTTTTAAACTGAAAATTATATTTTATAGATTTTTGACAAAAAAGATTATTCTCAAGTAAGTTGTACTTAATTAAGATGTCAAAGTACTTATGGGTTTGAATGGAATGTTAATACTTTAGTTTTTTGACAATTTTAAATAAAATAGCAATCGTTTCTATTCACTATTCTATTTAAATTTAAGTATTTAAATTGTTATGAAAGCCAATCTGTCGTCATACATGCATTTGGGTATGTGCAGATGTTTGGCATTCAATAATAACTTTTGGATCTCTATACCGTTTAATATCAAATTTTACATGAACACTTTTGAGAAACCGAGAGTTCGCGACTCGAAAACTGTAACCCCATATTTGGTTTAAACCAGAAATTTGCGTTACTACAAACCCGCAATGCTTCAGGTAACAGCATTGTTGCTTCGTGTTGCCGAAATTTGAAAGATAGGACCAACCGAGACTAAGAACAAGCAGGCCAGATCATAAACACACGGACAACATCCGATTACTTTCGCTACATGAAATTAAAATTATATTGCCAATTTCCAATATAATTTTCATATAAAATAACATCACATATTTATTTTAAATTAAAAATAACATAAATTTTAATGTTCTTACTCGCTCTAACAACAAAAATAACATTTCACAATATACACAGTGTTAAAAGAGTTTAATGTTAGATTTAGTTTAGTAAAGAAATAATATTAATCGAAGTAAAAAAACAGTATGTTTAGTGGTGAATAATAATTTAAAAAATAAGCAGTTAAATAAGTCAATGACTGTCTCATGTTACGTTAATTATCTATGTACAAGGTAGTAGGGAGATAGAATGTAAAGTTATGGCGAAAAGCGCCGACTTTTTGAGAAAAAAAAAAGAAGATAGTTTTCTGGGTCCCTGACACAAAAAAAGTGATTTTTGCTTTCCCGTACTAAAGTCAACGAATTTCTCTTATAGGTTGTGTAGTTTGAATCTGAGTTTCGTGGGTTCTTGATATCGAAAAAGTGGTTTGCGATAAAACATTTGTCTGTCTGTCGGTCCGTTTGCTATCAAATAGCAAATCTTCAAAAATTTTCTTACATCTTTGTGCACATTACATATGTAACTTCCTTAACAATCCTTAAAAATATCAAAGCTTTAAAGATTAGCAAATTTTAATATCCCACCCTTCATTTGCTGAAGAGTTATTCACTAAATGGGTGAAAAATTACTAGAATGCAAATTGCAATATTTTTAAAAAATTATTATTATTATATTATTATTATTAAATTATATTTTTTATTATAATTATTATTATTATTATCATTATTTTGTAGCACTGAAGATGGCCGCAATGCGACCGAAAAAGCTTTATGCCAAAATAAACAGTTACGATGAGGAGCCTACATCAAATATTGATTTCGATGATAGCATCGTAAATGCCACACCATTTCCTAGTATTTTAATACCAATACTGTGTATCCGTTTACTGATAAAATGAGACGTATGTGCAATTATAGAACTACCATTTTCTTAAAATTGATGGACGGATTTTAAAATTCAAATGAATTATACACTAGGAAATGCACGAGGCAGTACAACGACGTGGCTCAACAGAAAAGCCGATGTAAAGAAGCGGAGGAGGAGAGGAAGTGAGTGTTGGTAACCTTGCCACCGGCCGGGGATGGGCCACGGCCTCCGACACTTCCGCGCCACTGTCTCCACCTTTGCCGCTGCCGCCCCTGTCCCATCCACTGCTACCGCCGCCATCGCCCCCCGCCACCCGCACCGCCTCCGTTACTTTCTTCATTACCTCCGCTTACTGCCCCCGAGCGTGGCGCTTCCGCTGTCCCTCTCTCTGCCATTGTCACCGCCGCCGCCACCACCATCAGCGCCACCACCAACACTGCCACCACTGCCACCACCGCCACCGCCTTCGCCACCGCCGCCATTACCGCCACCACTGCCATCATCGCGTCCTCTGCCACCACCGTCGCCACTACCGCCGCCGCCGCCGCCACCGCTACCGCCACTACTACCATCATCGCCTTCACTGCTGGTTTGTCCGATCAACACCAGGCGAATGCCGGAGCAGTATCCTAACAAACGGGCCACGGACCGCGCGCGATCTTTCCTTCCTCTTCCTTGTCCTATCCTCTCCTCTTACACACACACACACACTAACATACACTACAATACCACACATGCCGGGAGACCGGTGGGGAGCTTACAGCTTGTCCCGGCTGGGGCGGTGCCCCGCTGGTGGGAGATGCCTGGTTGAGGGGAAAACCCCGCTAGTCGACAGTAAGTCGGCGCCAGATCTCGCCGTCCAGCGGGGAAAAGATCATCGCCACCTCCCGAGGAAAAAAACACGCACTACACTTACGGGACTAATGACCAAAATAGTTGACGCGCCCGGAAACACGAATCAATCAATCAATCAAAAGCCTCAAGTTCCACCACCACCACCACCACTACCACCACCATCACAGCCACTACCACCACTACCGCCGCCACCACTGCCGCCGCCGCCTCCGCCGCCTCCTCCGCCACCACCGGCGTGTCCGCCTCCGCCGCCGCCGCTGATGCGCAAAAGGGCGAAACCTTAGGGAAATTCGAGGCTCGCTCGCAGCTCCCGCCTCCGCCGCCGATCCGCAGATATTACGTGGCCCGGAGGAGGAAGCTGTGAGGCGGCAGAGGAGCAGGCGGCGGGGAGGCGGTGGGGGAGACGCTGGCGGCGCGGCCGAGCAAAGGAACTGGCATGGCGGCGCCGCGAGCGAGCGAGCAGCATCGGCGAGCGCACACAGGAGCGGGATTCGATGCGAGCTCTAGTGAAGACTGGAGGCAACACTCTGTACTCAGAAATCGTGACGGTCCGCCATGTCGAAGAACGTCTTTTCTGTCCTCGTTATCTCAAAACCAAATAGCGGGAATTAGCCTCTCATTCCAATTTTAAACATTTATTCTCTTTTATTTTCGCTAAAACTTAATAAAAAGTTAGAAGTAAGCAATATTTAATACTTTGAAATTTCAATTTATCTACAATACCTGCACAATATATCTACAATACCTACAATTCCGTCTTCCATTCCATGGAGACTTTTTTAACATTACGCAAGGGAATGTTCTTGGTTTGAGTTACTGTATGTTTTATAATTTTGTTAGATCGACGTATAGCAAATAACAGTCGTCGGAAACCTAAAAAAATATTATTGAAGTAATGACAACCAAGTAATATCACATCTATTTTTATAGCAATTGAAGTAGCATTCACATGTAGTTTACAGTTTGTGTTCTTCACAATCGAATAAAACGCACAAGACGCATTTAACTCCTATGAAAGTTTATAGGTAGACGTTGATGGCGGCGAACCCAACGGAAAACGATCGTCACGATTTTCAGTACTTCAAAGCATTGCAGTTGTGCATCCAGCTGTAATGTTGAGATCACTGGGAGCAAAGAAAGCCGCATTCACATGCAGATAGGAAGAACGAAGGAAGGCGAGAAAAACACACAGAGCTGGATATTCACGTACGAACGAGATGAAGAAAGAGAATTGGTATTGTTTATGATGTTTTGATGGAGAGAAGGAAATAAATAAAAATTATGTTCAGATAGTAGTAGCGAATCCGATATTTTGTCCAACAAATAGAACAACGCTAAAAAGTAATATGGGCAGGGGTGGTTGAATTAAACAACTTAACTAATGGTGCTATAACCGCACATATTTCTCGCACTATTCTCTGACCGAGAGATTCTACGGTTCGAGCCCCGACTGTGAGAGTATTTGAGTAATCGGGCTACGTAATCGAGTTCAGCCGTAGTCTGAGGAAGAAATATAGCGTCCGGCTGCTCAGATCGGTAGTTTTTTCGTGGTTTCTCCGATCAACACCTAGCGAATGTCGGAGCAGTGTTCTTACAAACGGGCGACGGACCGCGCGCGATCTTTCCTTCCTCTTCCTTGTCCTCCCTCCTTACGCACAGATACATGCACTGTTTCCACACATGTTGGGGGCTTAGAGATTGTCTCGGATGCGGTGGGGCGACGCTAAGAAGATCCCTGGTTCGAGAAAACTTCACAATGCGTCGTGTAGGTTGGCGCCGGATCTCGCTGTAGCGCGGGGGGGGGAGTACATCGCCATCTCCCATTATAAAAATGTGCCACACTTATAGAGCTAATGACCTTTACAGTTGACGCGCAAACACTAACTAATCAACCAATCTCGCATTATTTGCACTTTTTGAAATCTTCGAAAATTTAAACAGTTCCATAAAAATCGGACTTTTTCTAAGACTTTTTCATAAAAAATAAGTACTTTGCGATGTTTGAGAAAAAAATTAAAATTTTAACCGTTTTTCAGCCTTTACTTCATGCAAAATTTTGCTAAAATTCTCATATCTGGCCTTGAAAATTGTACCTGACCTTATTGAAAATCTAACTTTGAAAAACAGATTTCATTCAGAAGAAAACATGTATCTTTAATATTGAAGTTGTAGGAAGACGCCAAAAAACTGAGAAGTTTTGCAGTTTTTAACCAGTGGTGCTAAAACAAGGGAACATTTTTAAGGAACAGATTTCATTAAGTGAAAAAACCTGTATCTTTAATATTTTAGTTATAGGAAGACTCTGAAAGGAATTTGACCTTTTGAAATTTTCAACAGATCAGTTTTCAACGAAAATGAGGATGTGACCTGTTGCACTATTCTCTTAAACATCCTTTACACTATCCAACAAAAAAACTAACCAAAAACAACGGACTAATTTTCTTGAAAATTTTGAAAAATGTCTCAGAGGCTACAATACAAAATTTCCTGCCGAAAAATTACTGTTTTCGCAAAAGCATTAAATAACTTTCTCTATGGTATGTCGATACTATGCGAGAATGTAAAAATATGTAGACACTACTCGTAGATATAGACCGACACAAATTTATGTGTATAAGAAAAAAACTCGGGGACGCCACTTCAAACGTGATACATTTAAGACGACGTTCCAGCATTAGTATGTAGAGAGACGTGACAGCAATATGAGAGTAAAAATGCTTTGGTTATATTTAAAGAAATGTAACCTCCCCTCAGTCGTGTTACCTACGCAAAGTATATTTTCGTCAAACAAGCATTCATGTTCCTTTAAAATGCGTTTTAATATGAAAATATACCCATATTTATACTTACAGCCACAAGTTAGTGTGAATTTTCTGTGCTTCATTTACTATGCATACATATACGACAGAAGAAATTAACTAGTAAAATTGAACAACTGAGAATACGGTTGTTATTTTGTGTTCAATGACTTTCCCCTTAATGTGACTGAAGAGGCTACTCAATAACACCAGTAACTCTCCGTTCTTTCTCTTCTCTCAGGTCCCGTAATAAACCGCACAAAGCCTATGGAAGCCACACACTCACCAACTGCGTCAAGTTGCACCCGTAGGCCTCCTCCTTCCATTGAGGGATGCTCTCGACGGTGCTTAGGAACAACACTCAACGAACCGATAACTCAGACGCAGCGGTTGCTCTCTCAAGAAGCATCCCAACGCCGCAACGCCACAACTTTCCCCTGGCGACGCCTACACCTCTCTGCCTGGCTCTCTCGCCCCGTCTTGTCCCGTTTCGCCCCGCCTCGCCCCGCCTCGCCTCGCCCCGCCTCGCCCCGCCTCGCCCCGCCTCGCCCCGCCTCGCCCCGCCTCGCCCCGCCTCGCCCCGCCTCGCCCCGCCTCGCTCCGCCTCGCCCCGCCTCGCCCCGCCTCGCCCCGCCTCGCCCCGCCTCGCCTCGCCCCGCCTCGCCCCGCCTCGCCCCGCCTCGCCCCGCCTCGCCCCGCCTCGCCCCGCCTCGCCACGCCTCGCCACGCCTCGCCACGCCTCGCCACGCCTCGCCACGCCTCGCCACGCCTCGCCACGCCTCGCCCCGCCTCTCTCCTCCTCGCCCGACCTCGGCCCGCCTCGCCCCACCACGCCACGCCACGCCTCGCCCCGCCTTCCTTCGCCCCGACCTGCATCTTCCTGCCACTCCCCACCCTGCCTCTCCCTGCCCCGCCACGCTTCGCCCTCTTCTCTCCATCTCATCCTCGTTTGCCCCGCTTCGCCCCCTTTCTCTCCATCCCGACCCCACCTTCGCCCGGTCTCACCTCCCTCAGGCCTCCTTTCGCCTCGCCTCGCGTCGACCCGTCTCGATCCACTCCTCTCCTCCCCTCCACTCCTTGTCCCACCCCACGCCCCGCTGCACCTAGGCCAACCTCGCTCCATCTCGCTCTAGCTCCCGCTTCGTCTTCCCGTTCGCGCTATTCCAGCATTATCGGTCCCGCTCCACTCCCTCTTCTCGACTCCACTCCACTTATTCTGCTCCCCTTCTCCCAGTCCAATCCCACCGACTCCGCTCGCATCTCCCTCATCTCCTCTCATTTGCTCTCCTCGCCCCCCCTCCCCTCCCCGCTCGCGCAGCCCTTTCCAATTCCGGCGGACATGTTCCTGCACTCCGGAGTTATGATTCCTCGCAGCGGCAACAACCTGTTCAAAACCCAGCGCCAACTAATTGCGAAGTTTATATTGAACGAAATAAGCGTTATAATTGCCGAGGCGCTTGCTACTAATTGGTGCGGCTGTTAGAGTATCTTGCCCGCCCGCTCGCCCAGGCTTCGGGTAATCCATTTCCATCAGCCACCGCCGCCAAAGCAGCCACTACCACCGCCGCCGCCGCCGCCCCGTTTCTGCGTGCGAGTCGCCATAATTAAATACATCGACGGGAACAAAGACATGGGGCCCGGCGCCCGCAGCGCAGCCCGCGCGCTGCGGCGGCTGAAAGAACTTATCAACTGGGAATAATGAAACTAATTACTCGAAATCCGACACGCGCCGCTGCAGCGCCGCGGTCGCTCGGGGCGCTGCCTTCGCCCGCGGGCGAGTGGGGCTGCGGGGGCGGCGAAGGCGGGGGGGGGGGGCGTGGCATCCGCCGGAGCCCTAATTGAGGGCGCCCGCGCTGCAGCCGCTGAACTGCCTGCCGGCTGTCGGATGGCGTAATTCGGAACTATCGAGAAGTAACCCACTTCGGCTGGGAATACCCTTGTGGGAGGATGTGTTGTGATGTGGTGTTCGCGTTGGTGGATGAACTCATCGCCAGAGGGAACAAACAGTGGCAGAATGGTTCTGGATGCTGTAAGGAAGCTGGAGTTATAGTATTTGATTGTTATCATAGGAAAAGTGAAATGAAAATTGAGAAGGAAACTTTGATGAAGTGTGCATGTTGACATTTGTCGGCAATCACACTTCATCAACTAAGTATCGCTAAAGAAAACGTCGAAATAAAGTGAATAGAATAGGCTGGAAATGTATTGTAAAATAAAATAATAATTAGTAAAATAATGAAGGCATTGACGATATGGGGAAAAAAATCCAAGAATAAAATAAGTTATTTGTAATATTGTAAAGGAATGTTGAACATTTTTGTTATTCTGTGTCACTTTATCTTTATATTTAGTCATTATCTTCTAAAAAGTAAAGATGTATAAAATTTCAGATATTTGGTAGTGTCAAAAACTTCTGCGTGGTACATCATATTATTTCGAATATTGTATTTGTATTGAATAAATATATCCATTTCTGAATAGATGATGTCTTCTGCGAAAAAGTTCTGATGTTATAGGAATAATTGCCCACACTCCATATTGCTCACGTAACCGTACATTAAACGAGACTTGAATGCTTGAATTCCACATGATGTTTCTTAGTTGTGAACTTCTTCTTTAAATATGAAATATTATTAAGAAGAATTTTAATTTGCTCGTTCCCAATTGCATTATTCGTGCATTCAGTACTTAATAGACCCGATCAGTTCCAACCTATCTGATTGGTCTCTATTTGTATCGTGAAGAATAACGTTCCACTTTTTATCCGAGGGCGAGATTTCGTGAAAGGAGAATTTTTTTCAGACTCGTAACCTTTGATCACTTTGTTATGGAACACTTTTTATTATCTCATATTTGAATATAATCACATATTTTATATGGCACATTTTTCCATCGGAAAATAAACATCGACAACGTAAATACATCGAACAGAAAATTTAGATGTTAAAAATCATCGAATAGACTTCTTGGATTATAGCCCTTTCCCCCCCCAGCATAATAATCCAGTATGGGTTGTCGCAGATGGTCGTTGATCATTTAGTGCAGTCGGTATGTACATATGTACATTTTACCTGGAAAAAGGTCATAAATTATACCAAGTTTTGTTGAAATGACATTGTTCCCACGTTGAAGAATTCAGCCGGAATACGAACTCACCCATATACGTATCCATCAATTTAAAAAAAATTTAATATTTTGGCAATGGGTATATTTATGAGGCAATGTTTACACAGGCAATGAGATTAAAGATAGTATTACAAACAATAACTTTTTTGTATAAACATTTATACAAAAGTTTTATTAGTTTTTATCTTCTTTAAAATTAACTTCAAACATTTTTCTACTAAACTTAAGGTTAAAGAGTTATAGAGAAAAAAACGAAACAAGCCATAAAAAAATACCGGTTTTTCGGGACTCCCGGAGTTAGCACAGGATCTGGGAGGTCGAAAACTTGGGGTTTTAACTAGTGCCTGGGTACATACAACATACTCAAAGACAAAGGTTTTTTTTTGACCTTTTTCCAGGTAACCTCCCTATTTCAGTACCTACCGAGTGGACAAATTGGTCATGCGTTAGAGTTTGATAATAATACCTTGATAAGCCCGACCTTCATGCTCACTGCTTTGAAAAACTTTACTCACGCAGTAAAAAAATTCCACCCAAGGTGTACAAACAATTCTCTCGCTTCCGCAGAAGGTGGGAGCGGCAAAAACGCATTCGTCTGCGGGAAGCGGCGCTGCCGACTCCTCGGCCCCGCGGGGATCAACCAGCCGCGGATTACAAGCAGATGGGTTCGCGCCTCAGCCGCCACGCGCCGCCACTGATGCCGCAATTTTTCACTGCGCGCTTCCGAGCGAATGCATACTTTATTACGAAGAAATGTGGCGCAGACCCGCCTTTCTGATCTAGGATACTTTCTAGATGTAAGATGTTTCCAGATGAATTTCGTGTTCTGTTTATGCAGCTATTTGAATAACTTGAAAGAACAACTGGACGGTGTTATGCGTCAATCCGCTATGCGCCATTTTTGAAAAAAAAATGAGATATGGACGCTATCAGTTGCATTGGACCATGTTCTGAGTGTAAGCCAAAGTTTGGAGCCAAATCTGAAAAAAAATAGCATTATAATTAATGAAAAATGTAAACGCCATCAGTCACATCAGGGATTTTATATTTCGCAACAACCGACTATAAACCTAGATCTTTAAATCTGCTGTTCGTAATTTCACATTATGCAGGTAAGCTGTTCATAATTAAATTACAGTTTTTAGAGCTGAAAATGAAATAAATCCTTTGAACACAATTATCTCAAAACTTGTATGATGTCGCATAGTCGGTTGATGCATAATACCGTCCAACTGTGCATGTGATTTCGCACCGCAGAACAGTTAATTTCTTTTGGATCTGATTGTAAATAAAAAATCGATGAAGATTTTCAACAAATTAAATAGAAATACAGTAAAATTTTAGTCATATTTACTATAATCAGCGATTTATTATAAAATACGAAACGTATAAATTAATAATAATAATAATAATAATAATAATAATAATAATAATACTTTATTGCACAAAAAAGTACAACGGCGAGTCTCAGTAATTAAATTACTGCTTTTCAGACTAACCACAAGAAAAATACAGATCATAAACATAAAATCAAAAGAGAATAAGAATAAGTTGAAAAAAAGCATAAATGTAAGTACATGAGGATTAGAAATTGAAAAAGTTTGAAAGATTAGAAATTGAAGTTGTAAGTGTATAGCAGATAATATGAGGCAATATAACATAACAGGAAACACTAAAGTAATGCTAAACATATACATCAAGAAGGTTACAGAAAATTTAACATAATACATGAAGAAACACTGAAGAAAGATTAAAAATTAAGTTTAATAAATTTACAAAGTTTTTCACAAAATGATTTGTAGGGAAGGGTTTTAAGCTCATGAGGGAATGAAATTTTTTTTGGAAATCAGCGACAAGACCATTAGCAGAAGATAATTTCGTCGATGTGATACCTATATCAACATTAAAATCGCCTAAGCAAACTATGGAAGATGTCATTATCACAATCGTATAAATATTAAACGTATAAATTAATACGAAATTGTATAAATTACAGATGCTTCCTAATTCCCGTAGCAGGCAAGAAAGGATAGTCCACGCTTTCCGATGGAGGGAAAATTCCAACCGCGCCTCCCGATGGTAGAGGAAGGGAGACACATTAGGGTGGCAAACGGCACTGGAGACCGAGTGACCACCGCCATAAGTGGTTACACAGCATCGCCAAATGACACAATTTGTGGGCGGACTGGGATAGATAAGTATCTCATCACGGGAGATTAAAATAATCCCAGATCTCGAGAGGCGGCTCAGTGCATCAACTGATGTCACTGCAATGCCTCTGACCGGGAGGTCCTAGGTTCGAGTCCCGACGGCGGCAGGATTTTCGACACTAGCTTGTCAGCTAGGTTGCATTCAGTCGCTGTCTAGAGGAGAATTCTAGTGACCGACTGCTGTGATCCGTGATTCCGTGGTTTCTACTATCAACACCAGGCGAATGTCAGAGCAGTACACTAACAAACGAATCACGGACCGCGGGGGATCTTTCCTTCCTCTTCCTTGTCCTATCCTCTCCCCTTTCACACACATTCACACTAACATGCACTACACTACCATACATGCTGGGAGACCGGTCGAGGGCTCAGAGCTTGTCCCGGCTGGGGCGCTTGTGGGAGATACCTGGTTGGGGAAAACCCCGCTAGTCGTCGGTAGGTCGGCGCCAGATCTCGCCATCCAGCGCGGAAAGGATCATCGCCACCTCCCGATGAAAAATCATGCACTACACTTACTGGACTAATAACCTTATTAGCTGAGGGGCCTGGAATCATTAACAAGCAATCAATGAATTAAAATTACCCAGAAGGGAGAAACGGTTAGGAAGTGTCGAATCCATGGAGAAGGCAACTCCCCAAGGCAAAGGAAGTCTAAATAGAATTCTCCTGATTCTTCAGGTTGGGAATTAAGCAATGACCCATCTCCGTAAAATCTCTTTAATGTTTTTTAACCAAACACTGAGCCTCGGAGATATAACCAAATTAAGGAAGACGACTTTGGGAAGCAAAAATGGACAACGATTTTTGGATCTTGGAAATGCAAGGCATTGCAACTAAAGGTGTCGAAGAATGACAAGAAATCCAAACATTTCGGCTGAACTTCTGCACAGCAACAGAAAAAGGGAGAGGCTATGGAAGATTTGAATCGCTATCTGCACTTATACAATGGTGTCAATTAAGACAAAAGAGCAATGGCGTGTGTATCCGTCGCAATAAAGAATAAATGCAAAAGTAAATTAAAGCTGGGATTATGCTAATGTGAGAATTAAGGTGTTAATTTTACCAATAATCAACAAGAATTGAGTAATAATCACTGTGTATGCCCCTACGATGATTAAGATCAAAATACAAAGGACAACTTTGAAGAGTTTTTATCGAATGCTATCTCTAACATTAATATAACCAAAGGAAATTATCATGGTAGGGGACGTGAATGTCAGAACTGGAGGCCAAGGACGCAGATGTAGTCTGTAGATATGGGGAACGAATAATAAATGATAATGGGACTGGACTTACTTATGCAAAAGTGGTTCTCTAAGTTTGTTAAATGAGTTCTATCCGAAGAGGAGAATCCATGTATTATAGAATTGGTTCCAAACAACAAAGACTCTATGACTACAATCGACTATATAATCTTAAGGTAGAGGTCACCTACACATGCTAACAAAGACTGTATCTGCCGTAAAACAATGTAGGTCGCACCATTTCCTTTTTAGTACTCAGCTTTTCATTAACAATCTCAAACCAACTACTGAAGAAGTGCAAAGAGACGAAGATAACATCAGAGAGAGAGTACTAATACATACGAGTATATTGAACTATTACAATATGACTCAATTAGTTTCCTTCATAAGATTAGACTTACTGAGAAAGTGTAAGGAGGATGTGAAGGTACAGCAAAAGAATAGTACGAGTGGCTTAACCAATAAATTTATGAGGCAGACTCCGAAGCACTCGGTAGGATGGAAACAAAAATATCCATGGGGTAAGAACAGATTCTGATTTACCGATAACCTCTAGGAGGCAATTAAAAGAAAAAAACCTTGTGTATAGAAAATGGTTAGGCACTGGGTCACAGGAAAACACAAGAACCTATGTGAGAGATCAAAGAAAGTAAAGAAGAATGAGAAAATGGCTAAAGAAGAATGAGAAAATAGCAGTGGCTTGTCCTTCATGTAAGCAAGGTATGCACTGCGTACCCTGTTACTTAGCAAAAAGGAACATTTTACTTAATTTTTAATAGAAAATAAATCTTACTTTATTTGTAACGTAAATTTTGTAATTTATCGAAAGCGTGCTGTCGTTTTATTCTAGCAGTTGTGAAATGCCCGCTCTTGCCGAGCATCAATGTGTGAGGCGCGCGGGGCGTCAGGAGTCTCGGGTGAGATCGGGTGTTCTCGGTGCGTTTCGTGGGTCCTGCAATCGGCTGAATTGCTTGAATGAAAGCAGTGTTTTAAACGAAGATCTTGGCTTTTAATGATAAATGCGTATATGTGTATGTACACTGAAGTGCGTAATTCTAAGTGTATTATATATTTATGCTTATACGTATGCTTATACGTTATATTTATGCTTATAACGTTCGTTCATCAGGCCGTCGCGACGGCGCCGTTCCTGCCAAATTTTATCAGTAGCAGTTCCGTTCTCGAATGAGAAAGTTCTAAAAGACTGCTGTATTTTTGTTTGGTTAGTGAAAGGATGTGTTTGCTCATTGCGTTGATTTTATTTTCCACATCGAACACAATAAGTGAAGCAGTTCCCAGGATAATCCGTTTTGAAACATTCGCAGGGAAATCCCTCGTGGTGAGAAGGTTGTATTGATGTGTTTGAATAATTAGCGGCTAAAAATCCGTCAATGACTTTGTGGCAGGTGGAAGAAATGACTACTGAATTGCAGGTGTCGGTGTCAGAAGTGTTTGAAACTGTGTAATGCATTAAGTCATTGTAAAGGTAACTTCTCAACGTAAGAAGATATGTAGAGCAAAACAGGTGGAGGGTGAGTCCGATGAATTTGTTAATCTGCCATTCGTATTTATCTGCACATTTTTTCGTAGAAACGAATTTCCAACATAAAATAAAATTCTTGATGTGGTTAATAAAGATTCGGTACTGCCAAATTTTCAAAGAACGTCACTGCATGTTCTATTGAAATTCATGCTTCGGGCGGTTCTGTGATAAGTTCTGTGATATTTAAGCAAAATATCTGCTGATTTTGGCTGGTATTTTGGGCGTAAAAAAGACGTTCTAGTGAAAATAATATGGTATGACAGTTCTGGCTGTGACACGTGCGGGTATTTGAGTATGGTCGTGGCGCGAATGACGTAGCCAATCACGAACTACAGAGCGGAGAGATACACTCAAAGTTAGTGTACATGCGGAGTGAAGTTACAGCGAACGGACCTTAGGATGGGTCGTTAATAGTGAAAGGAAAGCCAAAGGTACTTCACGAATAGCCAAATAGTCAAAACCAGTGGTTGCGTTCTAAGATTTGGGTTGCGAGTTAGACTAAAGACCCAGTATTTTATTGCTTACCTAAACTAAGCCCTTCACCACACGCCACTGGGAATGAGAAAAAGTCTCTCGTACTCCAATTGACGATTAGAAATTGTATTTCCAAGAACTCTTAAGTGTACAGAGGAGAAGATGACACTAGATTTATATTGGATAGCAGGGAGATGAGGTAAGAAATAAATTTGAGAGAAGCTAAAGCAGTCTCAGAGACAAAAAAATCACAAAGCTAATGGCCCTAGGGACATTCCTGCAGAGTTGGTGAAACATATACCAGTAAAAATAAATGAAAATTTAATAAGCATTTTTAATGAAAGTCGTTTTTAATGAATGAATGAGCGTTTTTAATGACTACAACATGCAGGTTGAATGGAAACGCGCATTTATGACGCCAATTTACAAGAAAGGTAATAGAAATATCTGTGACAACTATCGAAGGATTAATGTCACCAACACCATTGGAGGGTCGCATAGGCGGATTATAAAGACGAACTGAAATTGAATTAAGCCATGCAGAAGAACAAAGTGGTTTCCGATATGACAGTGTACGTACAGATAATATTTTCTGATTGCGATAGCTCACAGAAGAGCTGTTTATGAGACGGTAATCACACTTCGTTTTCGTGGACCTATAAAAGGCGTAAGATAATGTCCATAGAGTTAAGTTAAAAATGCGTTAGAAGTGGAGATTAGAAATGTATGCCAATTACGTAATAACAGTCTATAATGTGTGAAATGACACACCACCAGCCATAAAAATGGAATCACCACTTCGACCGCCTTCAAGACCACGAAATATCTGTCACAGGATTGCTGTCTGTCTCCAGCGGAGTTCAAGATAGTCGTTCATGATGACCTCACAAATTGGTCGAGAATATGTAAATGTATTGGGAGTAAAAATAAACGATCCTTATCTACATAGTACATAAATGTTTGTGAATGATCAAGTTAACATTACTGCAGAAAAGGAAGATGATAACTATGTGATAAGGACATTGAAAGAAGAGTACGTTCTGTAGGGGCGTGAGATTAGGTTGGCAAGACCAAGTACGAGCCCATTTTATGAGAGATAGGGAATTTGCATGGGCGAAGATTTTAAATAAGTGGCATTTTTCATCCAATCCTCGACTATTAGGCACAAGTTGAAAATCGAATACGTGAAGGATGAGCGGCTGTTACGAAACTAAATGGGATATGGTGGATGAAAAAAATTATTACAAAAAAGGGTTTATGAAACAATTGAATACATGACTGCAAGACTAGAGAAGTAAAAGTAAAAAAATATAAGCTTCAGAAACGAACTCCCTTTAAAGAAGTTTTGATTTTATTAGATTTTAGTCCTTTTTCTAGATTGTTTGCCTTAATGTTGTTTCAAATGGTCATTAAGTATTTTCATCAGCCTACATACGTTTGCCAGACATTTTTTATACTAAAAAAAGTTAACCAATTAGAAAATCGATTTTTCGATGATGTAGCAATTTGATCTCCGTTATAGAACTTGGACCCGGCTACAAAGTAATGTAATAGAGTCCTGTTGCTTTTATATGAGACTCTTTTCGAAATTAGTTTTTCAGAAAGACGTGAAAGTGGAAATCTTGAGTGAATAGAAAAAATATATTGAAACTATTTTAAAGAATTTTGAGTGACAATTTATTTAAAAATAGATTTCGAAAAAAAATTATTAAAATTATTAGCGGTAACTTTAGAGACAAATCCAATAATTTTAAAAGTGTCAGAAATACAAAAATGTGTACAGTAGAAAAAATTAAGACGAAAGAAGATTATTTATTTCCCAAATTTCGCAAAGTAAAAAATTGTAAATGTTAAAAAAAATTGTAATCGAGTAATATCCAGGCAACTAACAGACACCTCGTCAGAGCTTTATTCTCAGGTCTCACGAACACAGTAGGAATTCTTCGCCACACGAGCACAAAGACAACACCCCGCTCTCTCCTTGCTGACGCTCCCGCGTATTTTCCACGGAAGAGTATACATTTTCCAAATTTGCGTCGCAGTTCTTCAAAACCTCATTGAGTGCGCTGCGGTCCCCCATAGAACCTTTGAAAACGCGTTAGCCCAGGGCGCTCGCCGCCTCCTTGAGGGCGCCCTCCCAAAGGTGCCTCGGGCTCCCCGCCACATCCACCCCCTCCACCGCAACCCTCCCCTCCCCGCCACTAAATTCGCGGCGGCGGCGGCGGCGGCGCTCTCTCGCACCTGCCGCTTCAAGACCCCATTACCGTTCGTTCAGGCATTTCTTTCCCGCGAAGGGCTTTGAGAAAAAGTCGCTGCTCTCCCAGGGACGCCCCCTCATTTCCATGGAATAGAAAGATCCGGCTGCAAAGGTGAGTTAGCCGGCAGCGCGCGGAGTGGTGCGGGGCGGGGCGGGGCGCGGGGGGGGGGAGCTGAGCGGTAGACGGCGGCGGCGGCGGCCGCCAAGGAGGTAGCGGCCGATGAAGGTGGTAATGGTCGCTGAGACGAGCGCAGAGCCCGAGGAAGAGGTTAGGGAAGGGGAAGGCGAG
>JAHLJT010009436.1:6778285-6807713 GCA_031308135.1 Acheta domesticus | reverse complement strand
AATCCCAAAAGATTAATCGCAGAATGTCGCAAGGAATTTTGCAATTTGTGCCAGTATGTACACGAGGAGGAACAGTTTTGGACATTCTTTGATAAAAGATTACTTGTAAAAATTGAAAAACTATTTGTTACTCTATTTTAATATGATTTGCCTCTTCGATTATTTAATTTTGTGTACTTCAAGTTCCTTCTTTTTGGTGTTTATTTCGTAATCTACATAACGTAGTTTTTCGGAAATCTAGATCTAAAAAGTGTGAGTAAATTTTACTGGGTATTAATATCTACGTATGTAGAATATTGTTAGTATTCTACTAACAATATTCATATCTCATTTAAACAGACTTTTAAATGTTTATATTTCAAACAAATTTACACATTTAAATCATCACATCTAGTGTTACTGAGATTTTCACAGATTTAAAATGGTGAAAATTTTTCACAAAAGTTATTTATTTATATCTTCTATTACATCGAGTATTGAACAAGTTGTGGTTTCGACTCTGATTTGGAGCCTTCAACAAGAATACATGTCATTTAATTAGTAAGAAAATAAATCTCAGTTATTACGCGCGCAACTTTTCTTGACCGATGACTTTGCTTCCCCTTCCTCTGGACAATAAACAGTTGAAGCAAAAGCTCGCAACGAGCACTGATGACAACATTCTAAAAAAATCTTCATTGGCACGTAATAAAATCTCTATTACTGTTGAAACCGAGAACTCTTGGTCGTATTTTTTCTAAACAAAATCTAAAGAAATGTTAGAGCAGATCAGACTCATCATAGAATACTTCGAAGTCCTGAGAAATTATAACTCAAATTATTGAGAAAGTTGGGAAGGTATGACTGATGTTCCAGAGATTGGCATTGCTTCATGAAATCTAGTGGCCGATGTCGTTACTATACCTCCACTATACCCACATTTCTCCAAGCCATCGGTCAAGAAAAGTTGCGCTAGTAATAGGACAATACAGATCGTTTCGATGAGTGACCATGGTCACACAGATGTGTGAAGGTGTAATCACTCTTAATCCTACATTACTTTGTGATAACTCGTCTCTTCAAGCATGTATGATCACATGTGATAGACTTTTCTTGAACTTCATTTCAATTTCTTTGCAAATGAGTAGCAGGAAGGTCTGAGAATCAGAAACGTTACTCGATGTTCAGACACGTACTACCATGCCCATAAAACAAAGAAGTGGACATTTTCCCCCAGCAATATGGTCAGTCTAATAAATAATATGAAACGGATATTACCACAATCCATCCCATTATATCAAATAATTAACGATGTTTGTACTCAGCCTTACGAATACCTCTTGAAAGTACATTTTTGGGGCACTACTTTATCCTTTTCCCGACTGTCGAAAGAGCTGCATCTCACATCGCACAGCTTCCTAACTCGGCTTTGTGAAATTTTTTAAACAAAGTGTTGCCACATATTTCAACCCAGTCAATTTACTCATCCTTTTCACCCCTCTCTATTTTACTGGAGGTGAAATATCTTTCATTTAACGTATATAAATAATTTTGGAGTGTGTGTGTGTGTGTGTGATTACAAAATTACTGTCTTTTTGTTATCTCATATGCTTATTTAGATGATATAAAAGTAACATGAAATTAAATTGTTTTTACAACTTTTATCGGTCTATATGTTTTGGATGTCTAATCTCTGGAATGGCTACGATAATTTTTGATGAGAGTTTCCATTGAAAGGTAAAAGATTTTGTCAAGCTTACCTTAGGCAACGTTTTTGCAATTAAAATTCTCTAAGAATGTTTATTTTGTATGAGGAATAATGTATATTTCTACTTCCCTACAAATGTATACTTTTACTCCGATATTAATGAAATTTTGTACAGAATACTTTCCAATCGCGAGAAGAATTATTTACAAGAGGTATCGTAAAACTACCCTATTTCTCCTTTCCCATATATTTAAAAAAAACTTCTTGTGTGTACTGTTTAGATTTTGGAAATATCTGAAAACGCCGAAGCCATCCAGTAAAAGTGAATCAGAAGTTTCTGAAAATCTATACAATTTTTTACTAAATGGATTTTGATTCACTACCTCAACACAATTAGAGTTTGAGTAACTGAAGGTCATCCTTGTTGCTAGATGAATACTAGAATATATTGATTTGTGTTTAAAGCTGGCATCTATGATGGTAGCTACAATTTCGCAAAACAAATCCATAGTGGACGGCAAGGCGCCTTGAGAGGTAGGGCGTGGTGAAACAGTTCGGATCTGAGCTGAAGGGACAGGCAGGATAATACCGGGCAGGTAGACCATTGCAGGCCAGGGTAAGCTAGGCAGACCAAAAATACAGAGTAATGTAGGAATACATTAAAATAGAGATTTTTTTAGCGAAACAGAAATTATTTCGATTTTTACTTCAAACAAAATTGTACTCAGCACGTGTCAGATTTTAGATTTAATATGAACCCAGGGTTTGCATTTTTAATGAAATCAAAGTATATACCATCGATTAGGTCGTATCAATTTAACAGATGTACAATACATTTCCCAAAAATTAGTCAAAATCTTATCTTTCAGTCTTTATTTTTTTTACATTGAAATATCACAGTTGTGAAAGACAAAGTTTTGTTTGTTTTTCTTCACAGGAAGAAGAGTCGGCAACGCCCACACTCGCTCGCTATGACAGCTTGCGAGCCTCGCGTCCATCCATGAACAGGGAGGTGTTGGAAATGAGGCTCAAATCCCGCCTCAGTTTCAGCTAACGAAGATTCAAGGAACGCGGCGGCCACCACTTCCAAGTAGTATGGGACGATTTTAGGACCAGCCAGACGTCGAGATCCAGTCACAAAGAACCGACACATTCAAGTCTGAAAGATCCGAATAAGCATCTAATTCGCCTCGCAAGAATGTAAACATACCTCAGGACCAGCTGAAAGAAGTAAATAGGTTTTTATACGTCACGTTGAACTTTTTTTATATCTTTTCGTCTCTATGTAACAAAAGAAAATGAATACAAACGTAACATCGAAAGAGGATCTTATTCATTAATATAAATGTATATCTGATATAAATGGTACACTTTCATTATAATTTTAAAAAATATGACATCAGATTTCTGTTTCTGGAGTGGGACATCAAGAATCACTATCTGGAATCTGACATCAAGACCCAAAAAACCTCTAAGTACGAATATGCATGTAGAATGGGTGATTAGAACATTGTATGGGTCAGAAAATCGTAAACATTGCGGAAAATGTTACTTTTTAGCCAACTTTTTAACAGCTTAGGCCATCGAAAAAATTGTATTTTTGTACAAGGGTTCTTGGGTATCAATGTGCGAAAAAACATTAAAATATTCAGACTTTTCCTATGCATCTATTGTGCTCTACAAGACCAAATGTCAAAAAAGAACCGAAAAAAGCCATATTTGAGCATCGGTGCGGCGTATAGAATTAAGATAAAAATCGTGATCTTTCACAGAACATGTTTTCTGATCGAAAACTTCAATTTATTTACATACCAATTAGATTGCTCACCTAAATTTATTAATTCATTTCTTTATTTAGTTACATATTTATTCATTTCCTATTTTCACCTCTCTTCAGAACGTACATTTGTTTCTCAAAATTATTTTTCCATTTTCACATTTTTATATTATAATTTTTCCAGTTTTCTTTCACTCTAGTTTGTTTCATAATATTATTTGTAATAGATTCCATTTATTTTAATTTTCATTTCTCATTTTCAAAAATTCTGTGTCCATTTTCACAACAATATTCTGTAAAATTTTTTATTTTTAATTTTTGTAATTTAGATATATTATTATTACTATTATTATTATTACTATTATTATTATCATTATTATTATTATTATTATTATTATTATTTTTGTAGCACTGAAGATGGCCGCAATGCGGCCGAAAAAGCTTTATGCGAAAATAAATACTTACGATGAAGAACCAACGCCTCTTATGCATTTCTATGATGGAAACATCGTAATCACCGCATCATTTCCTACCATTTTTATCAACGTATTTTGGGCTGAGGTGGTGACCACGTTACCCTGTAACAATTTTATGATCATCAACCAATACTTATTTGGTGCAAACAACGTGCCACATTAGCTCGAATATAGCCAATTTTACGTTAAAACCATAGAAATAGACACTCTTCAATTGACCATAGCTCCGGATTTTTTAATTCAAAATACTTTTAATTTAGATAAGATTAGAGCTTGAAATCTCTACTTTAAGAACTTTGCTTCGCACAATTTAACTATTTCACTTCAATCGGCTAAAACGTCACCGCGCGCCCACGACCACATTTCTTCCGCACAGCTCTATATGATTTATTTTTTTCACTATTAAGCTGAATTCAAGATATTTGTAGAGGTTTAACGAAACAAGTTAGTTTTTGATGCAAGAATAACATTGGCACCAATGAAACCGATTTTAAACTTAGTTCAGGGGTGCCACAAACTTCATAAACACCACATTTTGTCGGCATTTTCGCTACTTTTTAGAAAATAACGAATAAATATTTGATGGTATTTATATCAACTTATTTTTGGATGAAGTGGTGCCCACGTTATTTCACAACAATTTTATGATTATCCAACATTTCTTATTTGACTCAAACAGTGGGCCACATTAGTCCGAATATGGTCAGTTTTACGTTTGAAACGATATAAAAAGACACTTTTCAATTGGCCATAGCTCCGTAACTTTTATCTAAAATACTTTTTTTTAAAGAAGATTAAAACTTTAAATACCTATTTTAAGAACTTAACTTTGCACAATTTAAATATTTCATTGCAAACAGCTAGCCTTCGCGACGGCTAGCGGGGTTTTCGCCCAACTAGGTATCTCTAACGAGCAGGCCACCGCTCCAGCCGGGACAAGCTCCAAGCACCCGAACGGCCTCCAGGCATATGTGGTAGTGTAATGCATGTTATTGTGTAAGTAAGGGATAAGGTTAAAACAAGGAAGATGGAAAGATCGCCACTCCAGGCATTAACCATCACAACCGTCGCCGTATAATACTGACAGTCGCTCATTATGAGCAACTATTGCTATCCAGACCCTACGTAGATGAGTAATGAAAATAAGGTATTACTCTTTAATTTAAATATCGTGAAAACGTCATCTTGCTGAATTACTAATAGTAACTAACTTTTCAACTATTGCCCGTATTGTAAATTCCAAAACGATTTATAATAGCGCTTAATTAATGATGCACCTTAATCAAAACTGAACAGTAAGTTTCATTGGTGCAAATATCAAAACAATTGCGTCTTAATTATTTGTATTTGTTATATTTTCATATTACTTTACTCATTGTTTATCATTAATTACTAGTTTTCATTCATCTCATATAATCGTAGGTTGCCTGCAATTACAACCATTTATCGTGTCTTGTTATTGTTTCGCATTTTAAATCAAATTAAACCAGTTAAAATGCCATTCTACTTTCCTGAGCTACCATAATCCATTGGCTCACCCGCCTGAAACAGGCCCGCTGGGCAGAACCAACTGCTCACAATAAAACAAGAACAGGAGTACTGTTTAAAGCGTCTTATTACTTTCATTAACTTCCACAAGGCATCCGCTGAGCGGAACACATCCCTTTGTTCGAAGTCCTTACTGTTCAAGGGCGTGCCTGTAAAGTACATGAGATTGTTGATTAATGTTAATTATAAAAGCCAAGCTCTAGTGCGCACAGATCAAGTAGGTCAATCATTTAGGCTAAAAACGCGGAACGAAACAGGGTGGTCATCATTTCTCCATAATTACTTACGTGTTTATTAGGATTAGTATTTCGAATTGGAAGAAAACGAACAGGAATCTGCATCAACGGCGGGGAAACTAACTAACGTATGGTTTGCAGATGACATAATATTATTAGCAACTACACCTGTAATTTTACCAGAAATACTTTCGCAATTTAACAAAGAATGCCATATAGTAGAACTTAAACTACGAAAATAAAAAAGATAAGGACAATCCTCCAACCAAAATCAGTGACAGGAGATCGGCGAAGTACTGAATACGACATGAATATAAATACTTAGGGTTGTTGATCTCGTTCAAAAACGTAACAAAACAAGAAATCAACGCCAGAATAACAATGGAATGAAACAAATTTTGGACCCAAGGTTGTTGATCTCGTTCAAGAAACGTAACAAAACAAGAAATCAACGCCAGAATAACAATGGAATGAAACAAATTTTGGACCCAAGCATTCATTCTTTTAACAAGAAAATAAATATCTCAATAAAGAAAAAAATATGAACACATGTGTGCTACCGGTTCTATCTACGGATCACAACTTGGTCACTAACGCAGAAACACAAAATTTCTCTTAGAAGAAGTCAAAGAAAAATGGTGCGGCAAAATTCTACACGTGACATCGGACGCGCAACGTAAATAGTGATTGAACTAGAGCAAAAACTAAAATAACGGATGTAGTGACCCAAGCAAGCATAATGAAATTGAATTGGGTCGATCATCATTGAAATACACCATGTTGATAAAAGAATTGTTAGAATATTTTTACCATAAACATAAGCAGCAAAATGTGAATTCGTGTAATATAGTGTCGCAACGTATTTTAGAAAAAGAGATGTAATATATTTCAAACCTCTGAAGATGCTTTTACAAGAGAGGGATTGAATATTTAGAATATAATATTGTGACGAACCAACGTGACAAGACATAGATGTGACCAAAGCCTCCGCAGAAGAAGTTATGGAAAAGGTATTGAATGCCTTGGTGATGGAAGTAGTGAGATCAGTGTCAGGAGTCAACGAAGAGAATTGGTCTGAACGTCTTTGAGATCAAACGTGAGCTCATAAACACTTAAGCTCAGTAAGAGAGAATAACAGTGTTGTCGAGGAACTTGAAAACGAAGAGAATTGGTCTGAACGTCTTCGAGATCAAACGTGAGCTCATAAACACTCAAGCTCAGTAAGAGAGAATAACAGTGTTGTCGAGGACTTGAAAACGAAGAGAATTGGTCTGAACGTCTTTGAGATCAAACGTGAGCTCATAAACACTCGAGCTCAGTAAGAGAGTAAGAGAGTGTTGTCGAGGAACTTGAAATTGTAAATGTGCCTGAAAGATAAAAAGTGAAATAAACTGGATTCAAGAATTAATATAATTCAAAGCTGTGCGCAGGAATGACTATGAAAGTTTGACAAACAATATGAATTTTAGATGAAAATTTTAAAAGATATCTTTTGTTGAGTTAGTTTATTAAATTTTGGTTTCATTTTTAATCATAGAATAAGAAAATTTTATACATTAATAAGTATGGGTAGTTTGCTTAATTTTTCTGTTATTTTTGTTAATAAATATTTTTATTTCAAATGAATTTGAATCTTTTTATTTGAAAAGGATGAGCAAGTGTTTATTCAAACATTATGCATTGTAGGAATCGTCAACTGTTAAATTTCTTTTCAATGACCTCTTTATTTTGTAGTTATAAAATATTAATGTGTATAAAATGAAAAAATAATGCAATACCGAATCGTTACAAATATACATTAGGTATTGAGACAAGTTTGGCTATGCTGTACCATAAATCGTTTCTGATTATTTGATTTGTAACAAAAGGACAATACACAAATATTTCAGTCAGATTAGTACATTTATAAATGGACATTATTCAAGCAGTTGTAATTTAGAAAGATCGTTCCGCTCGACAACTCAAACTCTTGTAACCGAAAAGCCGACAAATTTTCTGACTTTTCATTAGCCAATATTCCAAGGATCTCGAGGGTCGCCCGATTAGCTCACGGAAGTAACAGAGGTCTCTGCCGCCGGCAAGACGTTCCTTTTAACATCGCCCCATTCCTAGCCCGGTTGCCCCTTAATCCTCTCGCCCTCCTCCCTTTTCCGCAAATCGACAGCGCGCCGCGGAGCAAGACCCGTTATCACCCAGGGATCGGGCGCTTCTCCGCGCCGCGCCGCCGGGATTTTTCGGCGGTGGCGGTGGGCGTTGGAGATGGCGGTGGAGTTGGAGATGGCGGCGGCGGTGGCGGTGGAGATGATAGCGGCGGTGGCGTTGGAGATGGCGGCGGCGGGGGCGTTGGAGATGGCGGCGGAGGCATGGCAGCGGTGGCGGCGGCGGTGGCGTTGGAGATGGCGGCGGCAGTGGCGTTGGAGATGGCAGCGACGGTGGCGTTGGAGATGGCGGCGGCGGCGTTGGAGATGGAGGCGGTGGCGTTGGAGATGGCGGTGGAGTTGGAGATGGCGGCGGCGTGGTCGTTGGAGATGGCGGCGGAGGCATGGCAGCGGTAGCGGCGGCGGTGGCGTTGGAGATGGCGGCGGCAGTGGCGTTGGAGATGGCAGCGGCGGTGGCGTTGGAGATGGCAGTGGCGGCGTTGGAGATGGCGGCGGGGGCTTTGGAGATGGTGGCTGCGGCGGCGGCGGCGGAGGCATTGCGGCGACGGTAGCGTTGGAGATGACGGTGGCGGCGGCGGCGTTGGAGATGGCGGCGGCGCCGTTGGAGATGGCGGCGGCGTTGGAGATGGCGGCGGTGGTGTTGGAGATGGCGGTGGAGTTGGAGATGGCGGCGGCGGTGGCGGCGGAGATGGCGACGGCGGTGGCGTTGGAGATGGCGGTGGAGTTGGAGATGGCGGCGGCGTGGGCGTTGGAGATGGTGGCGGAGGCATGGCAGCGGTGGCGGCGGCGGTGGCGTTGGGAGATGGCGGCGGCAGGGGCGTTGGAGGTGGCAGCGGCGGTGGCGTTGGAGATGCCGGCGGCGGCGTTGGAGATGGCGGCAGGGGCTTTGGAGATGGCGGCTGCGGCGGCGGCGGAGGCATTGCGGCGACGGTGGCGTTGGAGATGACGGTGGCGGCTGCGGCGTTGGAGATGGCGGCGGCGCCGTTGGAGATGGCGTCGGTGCCGTTGGAGATAGCGGCGGCGGCGTTGGAGATGGCGGGGGTGGTGTTGGAGATGGCGGTGGAGTTGGAGATGGCGGCGGCGGTGGCGGTGGAGATGGCGACGGCGGTGGCGTTGGAGATGGCGGTGGAGTTGGAGATGGCGGCGGAGGCATGGCAGCGGTGGCGGCGGCGGGTGTCGTTGGAGATGGCGGCGGCGGCGGCGCCAGGTGGCGGGGCAAGGAGGCCGGAAGATGCTAATTGAAGGGGAAGGGATTACGAGGCGCTTGTTTCCACCGGACCGAGGCGACAAGGAATCGATTTTAATTCGAGTGGCGCTCGTGCGCCGAGCGACGCCGTCGCCACCGCTCACTTCATTCGCTCATTTAATTAGGCGCAAGCACCCACGGGCGCACACGGCGAAGCGAGCTGCCTGCCATGGCTTGCTTTTATCAGGTTTTGTCCAGCTAGATGTAAAAATGTGTAAATAATAATAAAGCCAGTAGAATCCCATACAGGCCAAAGGCCTTTCCAAGATAGAGGGTAGGTCGTTAATATGAAGGCTGAGTTACATGATTGAGGTATTATTAGATTTCCAGTTCCCACTTTTTCACACAATTTTAAGTTCATGCCAGTGTTCTTTCGTTGGTCCGTAACTCTTTCATTATTCTCGGTTTCGTGCAGTTTGTGTCCACAAAGCACCTACGTGCTTATTTCGTTTGCCCGTCTGATTCTAGGTCTTCCTGCCTGCCGTTTGCCGATACTCGGATCCCAGACCGTTGCCCTGTGGTCATGTCTCATCCTTACTAGATGCCCCGCCCATCTCCTCTTCAGTGTTTGGGCACAGTGCACTGCATCTTCTACTTCCGTTTTTCTTCTCATTTCCATGCTTCTTACGTGGTGGCGATATTCGATACCTCTACCACGTAGCGATATTTTTCCTTTCCATTTTATTTTCGGCAGAAAAATTCTTTACTACAGGGCCCTGGTAATGAAAAAGTGGATAAATCCAGTTGCTTAATTTAGAAAAAAAAAAAACGCTATATTGGATTTTGCTGCGGAAAATCTATTTCGGGCTTTTAACGGAAATAAATGTTTTGGGGTCCCCTGATAACGAAAAAGTCGTTCTTTTCAATACGTCAGCCTGCCCGTCTGTGAACAACACTAGCGCATAAACCACAAGTACGATTCCTTCGAAAATGGATATTCCTCAGTCAATCTGCTTCCAGAGGCGCCGCGATTTTGAAAAAAAACATTCATTAATTTTTGGGAGTACTTTACATGAAACCCCCGCTGACATTTTCAAAATTTTCAAAACAGCTCCAAATTTTTCCTTTATATTTCTTGTAAGAATAGAATAAAATGCACTTATCAAGGTGGCATAGGTCCGATTTTCACTGTTCACTGTGAATTTTCAAAAATTGCAAAAATTTTGGATTTTTTGGCGTCTTTCTGCAACTTCAAAATTAAAGATAGAGATTTTTTCCTTCACATAAAATGGATTCTACAAATTGAGTTCTATCACCACGGTCATGTACATTGTTTTGGAAATTATAGTAGTTTTCGCGCAATATTGCATGCAATATTTGCAATTTTAACATAAGTACAAAATCAAATTTCTTAAAAAAGACTCTTTTCACTTAAAAACGATTTAAAACTTTGACTAAAAAAGACTTAAAAAAAGATTTTTTTCTTTAAACGTTTGGTAGGAAATTACTAAGTGTGGTCTATGAGATGACATAACCAGCAATTTGCGCTATTCTTTTCTTACATAAATTTCAAAAATGTAATATTTTTGACCTGTCTTTCATGCTGTTACTATTTGTATTAGCGGCGATTTGTTCACATTAATATATTTACGAGTACATGTGCGTTAAATATTATCACATAAAGTTTCTCAAAAACAACCATTTTCTGCCAAAAACTTGCTTAAAATTCCATATTTTCAGAAACGCTCAAACGCAATTTTCTCAAAAATGACTCCAAATTTTTTCCTCAAACTTTTCGAATGGATAGTGCTAATTGCACACTTTAATATGACGTAATGTTCGTTTTTTTGTTTTTTAATATTTGTTTTTAAAAATACACACATGTAATTTTTACTTTCCCGTATACGTACGTATACACGGATTGATATACGTAGTATAGGGAAAGTTATGTAATGCTGCGCGAAAAAATGGCCAATTTTCGGCGGAAAAAAATTAATTGCCGGGCCGTGAAAACGAATAAGTGGATAAAACCAGTTGCTAAATTAAGAAAAAAATCCTCTATCTCGTGGTGTGGTCAAAATCCATGATTTGTTGCTTCTTTATACTTAAAAATCGATTGACGGCATTCCGTCCGTCTGTCCGTCTGTCCGTCTGTCCGTCTATCCGTCTGTCCGTCTGTGGTCAACGCTAGCGCCTAAACCGTTCGGTCGATTTTCTTCAAAATTGATATTCCTCAGTCGATCTGATTCTAGTCGCAGCTTTGTGATTTTGAAAAAGATTCTTTAAAATTTGGGGGTACTTTACATGAAGACCCCCGGGGATTTTCAACATTTTCTCAAAAATGGCTCCAAATTTTTTCTTTAAATTTCTTGTATGAATAGAGGAAAATACACTTTTTAACATGGCATAGGTCCTGATTTTCACGTACAGCTCTGAATTTTCGAAAATTGTGAAAGTTTGAATTTTTTTCGGCGTCTTTCTCCAACTACAAAATTGAAGATAGAGATTTTTTTTCAAATAAATTTGTTCTGCATATTGAGTTCTTTAATAAAGGTCATGTAAATGTTTTTCACAATTTTGGTAGTTTTCGTGCAATATTGCGTGCAATATGTGCAATTTTAAAAAATTACAAAACAAAATTTTCTCAAAAACGGCTCCAACTTTTTTCTTTAAACTTTTGATAGGGATAGTGGTAAATGTACTCTATCAATGACATAAAAGCCATTTTGGTCTATCGGTTGGTTTTTTCAAAAATTACCAAAATGTAAATTTTTTACTTGTCTCTCACGTCGTTAATATTTACATTATCGGTGATTTTTTTACATTATTATATTTACAAGTATATATGCTTTAAATAATGTCAAGTAAAGTTTCTCGTAAACACTACCGTTTTCTGTGAAAAGTAGCTCAAATTTCGGCATTTTCAGAAATGCTCAAACGTCATTTTCTCGTATATGGCTGCAATTTGTTTCTTGAAACTTTTGTAATGGATAGTGCTAATTACACTCATTAGTATAGCGTGAAGTTTATTTTGAGTTTTTTTGTTTTTTTCAAAAATTATATAAATGTAAAGTTTTTGAAAGATCTCTCACATCTTTAATATGCACATTATCCGCAATTTGTAAAGATGATTATATTTGTGAGTGTAAGTGCTTCAAATAACTTCAAATAAAGTATTTTGAAAACTCAAAAAATTTTCTGTGAAAATGAGCTTCAAATTTCGCATTTTTAGGTAGCGCTAAAAACGCCATTTTCTCTTAAACGGCACATAATTTTTAAAAGAAAAATTGCCATTTACGGCTAGGTTTTTGTGTTCTTTAATATTCTAAAATTAATGTTTCTGTTCTACCAATAGGAAACCGAAAAATTAAGAAAATGACAAAAAAAATGTACTTTTGGCGATGATAGATGGTAGCTGGCAAGAAAGAGTATGTGGCAATTCCGAATAGCTAGCGGAGACCCAGGAAAATAGAAAACTAATACGGGAAAGTCTGTGCCATTCTGTAGCACCACTAGTTTTGCAAGATCTCTTACACCGTTAATATGCATATTTCCAACAATTTGTGAACATTGATGTATTTGTGAGTATATGTGCTTTAAATAACTTAAAGGAAATTTTTTGAAATCTCAAAAAGTTTCTGCGAAAAAGATTTTCAAAATTTCCCATTTACAGTGGCGCTTACTGGCCAGATTGTGAAAAAACGGCTCCACATTTTCAAAGAAAATTGGCATTTAGGACGAGATTTTACTGTTCTTTAATATTCTTAAAGTAACATTCCCGTTCTAGTATTAGGAATCCGAAAAATTAAGAAACTGTCCAAAAAAATGTACTTGGTGCGGCGATAGATGGCAGTGCGTAATAGTGTAGCAAGTCCGAATAGCTAGCCGAGACCAAAGGAAATAGAAAACTAATACGGCAAAGTCTGTGCCATTCTGTAGTTCTCTCTTTTATTCATCTAGAATTGACAGAAAGAGTAATCTTTCTATCTCGATTTCGGCAAAACATAAATTCCCCCGAAAATCCCCAAAATATTTCTCAATTCATTTATATTACTCAATTTTTCCTCACGAAGAAAAATTCTCCCCCGTTTTGAGTATGATTTACCAAGTCAGGAACAGTGCGTACGCCGTCCGGATGTAATTGAGACTTCAGTTCGTTCATGTGCATTCAGCTTGCGATTTTTTCGTTTTGACTACTTTTCTTGAAATGTTTGTTTTTATCTTTTACATGATCATGAAAACCGACAAAACGCCGACTGACCTCACAGGAGAAGTAGATTGCGTGTATTCATATGTCTGACATCATTATTTTTCTGTGAACTCTGATGAGTTCTGTGGAGAACTTTTTGCTTTTGATAAATAGTATTTGAAGAAATTATCATTAAGTTGCATTAAAAATAGATTAAATAAGCGAATATGCTTTTAAAAAGAAAAGGTCAAAAATTATCGACAAATGCAAAACGTGCCATGTATAAATGGGTCACTTCCTTTCTTCACAACGTAAAATGAATGTCTTTAATGAAGGGCATTATTCTAAAGTGAAAAGAAAAGAGACTTCATCAAAATACCACCCCTAGTCATGATATTCAGCCCTTATGATTTATCTATTCTAATCTAAAAATGAAAATTGCTTAAACAAAAAAACCCTCAACTAGTTGAACTTATTAATACGAAAATTAAAGAAGTCAAAGCCGTCAGCCTTTGTTACTGTTACTCACACGCCATATTGTCTGGAGCGTGAATATTGGACTTTACTACGTATGGCCATAATACCTTAACAATGATTTGCCTAGCGCCTCACACAGCACTTCTATGTGAAAGTCCCTCTCGCCGTTCACTCGGCGCGTACTCTCTCGCCGCTCACTCGCCGCTCACCCACCGGTCACTCGGCGCTCACTCGGCGCTCACTCGCCGCTCACTCGCCGCTCACGTCGCCGCTCACTCGCCGCTCACTCGCCGCTCACTCGCCGCTCACTCGCCGCTCACTCGCCGCTCACTCACCGCTCTCCCGCCGCTCTCCCGCCGCTCTCCCGCCGCTCACCCGCCGCTCACCCGCCGCTCACCCGCCGCTTCCTCGCCACTCACTCGCCCGCTCACCCGCCACTCACCCGCCACTCACCCGTTGCTCACCCTCCGCTCACCCACCGCTTACCCGCCGGTCACTCGCCGCTCAACCCCAGCTCAACCACCGCTCACCAGTCGCTCACCCGCCGCTCACCCGCCGCTCACTCGCCGCTCACCCGCCGCTCACCCACCGCTTACCCACCGCTTACCCGCCGGTCACCCGCCGCTCACCCGCCGCTCACCCGCCGCTCAACCACCGCTCACCCACCGCTCACCCGCCGCTCACCCACCGCTCACCGTCGCTCGCCCGCCGCTCACTCGCCGCTCACTCACCGTTCACTAACTGCTCACCCGCCGTTCAACGACCGGTCACCCGCCGCTCGCTCGCCGCTCAACCGCCGCTCACCCGCCGCTCACGTCGCCGCTCACACACCGTTCACTCACCGCTCACTCACCGCTCACTCACCGCTCTCCCCGCCGCTCTCCCGCCGCTCACCCGCCGCTCACTCGCCACTCACTCGCCGCTCACCCGCCACTTCACCCGCCGCTCACCCGTTGCTCACCCTCCGCTCACCCACCGCTTACCCGCCGCTCACTCGCCGCTCACTCCAATCTCACTGGCCTCTCACCCATCGCGCCGCTCACAATACTCAACGTATGTTCTCCCGCGCTTTCCTCACTCGTCTGCATTGCTCTCGAAGGGCACGTTCATTAACCACATCCATTGTAATCAAAACTTCATCACCTTTTAATGCACAATTTTTGCATGGCATTGCACTTTTTGCATTTAAGCAAATGGTGGATGAAATTGCTGAGACAACCGCCTTAGAAGTGATGTGCGCGCGATTCATTTGTAAGGCACAAACGTTTTTCTTCCTCGCCTTCAAAGTAAAAAGAACGTTTTGCAGTAAAAACAACGATTTTTTCGAAAGTAAAAACTCATATTGTGTGTTCCTGTTATCAAAAAAGTGGATGATCTTTCTTCTATATCCAGTAAATTACTTCGTCCAACTCGTGTAGTCATAATATGTTTTGTGGATTCATGAAATCGAAATTTTTTTTGTTGCAAAAATAGTGTGTCTGTCCGTCATCCGTGATCAAAACCAGCACTTAAACCATTCACATAATTTGCTCCCAAATTGACATTCCCACATCGATCTGGCTAATGTCGAAGGATTGTCAGTTTTAAACGGATATATAGATTTTGGGGATACATAGAATCTCATTTTCAAAATTTTCACGAAAATGGCTCCAAATTTATTACTTACTTTTTTTAGATAGAGTAAAGTACGCTTAAAAAATGGCGCACATTCCCACTTTCTAAACGCTTTGAATTTTCGAAAATCTCCAAAGTTTAAAAAAATTGTCGATGTCTTCCTACGACTATAAAATTGAAGATAGAGATTACTTCTTAATGAAATCTGTTTTTAGAAGAAAATTCTTAAAATAAGGTAATTTCTCGATGCAATCTATTTCTGATTTTAGATCTTTAAATCATATTAGGCAGGTTTCTAGAAATGTGGATAGATTTGTTATTTTTGGGAAATGTTTATGAAATCTCAATGTGAAGAAAGCACAATTTGACTGTCGTCAATTAGAAGAAAGTTACTACAGAAAATGGGCCTTTGGAGTTCTAATGAAATGTTTCTGAACGAGGCGACGAGAGAGGCCGCGTCATGAATTTAAAATAAATATAGAAGGTAAGAACTAGTTCCCATGAGCGAGTGCTAATAGGGTATATCAGAGTATAAGATTTACAAGAATAATCGACAATTCAGTTTCTTATAAAATTGAAAACTCCAGGGAAAGGTCGGGACTTCATTTAAATGACCTTCGTATTTTTCAAATCTTCTCAAAAACGTTGCTGTAGTACCTCATAAAAGCGTATCACTTAAAGAAATATATAAGTTATGACTTCATAATTGATTTTTCATGACGATAATCATGTTGTAATAAGGGTTTTCTAACAGGTAATAAATGTTGCGGTAGAAGACTCGGAAAAGATATTAATAATGAATGTGAAATCTTGCACATCGAACTCCAGAGTTGTAGAACCGCGGTTAGCTAGTGCGGACGGGAGAGTTAGCAAAACAGGGCCTTACAACTCTCCATCAAAACTGGCGACAAATATTAACGGTGCTATTGTAAGAGACGATAGTATCGCCGAATACAGCTGCAAGTTAGACTCACCAACTTCATCACATACAAATAGGCTAATTTGTGATAAATACGAAAAGTGACTTGTAAACGTTCAATTATTCATACTATACACATATAAGAAGCCACTGAAGGAAAGCGCGAACATATCTTTTGTGACATTACGCGCCTGCTTGCGTCTCACGAACCCATGCAGCAGTCACGCACGTTTGAAGTATCGTCTGGGCGGCTGTTCGTATATTTTATGAGGTTTGTACCAAAAGTAAGGTTGCCAATGAGCTACAGACTCGAAGGAAGGTGCTAGGCTAAATCCGACCACAGTGCCGTGCGCAGTGGTTACCCCACTCTCGAGCCCGCCCGTCCGCGATTCGCTAAGTCGCTCAGTGTTCGCGTGGCAGCCGTCAGAGATGGAAGTGTCGATCGCCGCTCCCGCCAAGTGCGAGGTTCAAACAGTAATCCGATTTCTCCACGCAAGGAAGTTACCGCAATCCAGAAGGAGCAATCCAGAATCGCCGGAGGAGGACGACTGACAGAGGGAGTACGACAACGCTCGACCCCACATCTCTCGCCCAACACAAGAGCTTTTGAAGAAATTTCGGTGGGACCGTTATGCAGGGGCGGCTCGTCCTAAGGGGCCACAGGGGCCGGGCCCCACCAAGATTTAATAAAGCAAAAAAATGTTTTTTTACCTTTATCGTAATCTCTTTGTGATAATTGTAGTACTTTATTGGAATTCTTTATTCGTGAAGATCGACAATTCGTCTCCAGAACTCATTCCAAGTCCCAATAACCAGGAATTGAGGGTCATAGTTACTTGCCGCACTCAAAGATAGCGTTAGTAGCATTCAAGGGGCCGGCCTGCTTGGGGCCCCACAGCCGGTAACTCCGCTCCGTTTACAAGGTCAACGCCCTTCCGCACTGGGCCCGAGTACTGCTTGCTAATTTTAGCAGCTCATGGGGCCCGCACCATCGGGCCCTTCTCGGAGGAACGGCAGGCTGAGCGCCGCGGTTTTCAAAGTGCACATGAAAGTTCTGCGCGCTATAAGATGAACACAGTGGATTCGTTACACCGTTTTCAGTTTTGTTCACTGAGACTTGAAGAAAAAAATGATATTAAACTGTTAGTAGCACATCAATCGAGTGTACTTTTTATTTACACAAGTTGATGGGAAGAAAAAATGAACATTCTGTAATTCGTAATTTCAGCAAACAACTATGGTTCACTACGAGTGAAGAAAAACAAAGCTTATTTTGCTTTTTTGTTTATTATTTGGTGGTGAGGGGTTGTGGACGACAGTGGGCTGTAAGGTTCTGAAACATTTGAGGGAAATGATAAAGAAACACGAAGAAACGCACTAAGCAACACGAAGAAGTTGCATTTAGAAAACGCTTGTAAATTTAAAACTTTTCGAACCTTGAACATTGTTGTACAGATTGATTCGGCGGTCAAACATAAATGTAGCAGACTTTGTTTCTCTGCAGGCCGATTAAACAACTGACATAACACGACCAAGTCAATTTGTCTTAATTTTACGGTATGTTTCCCTTTCGAACTCTAAGCATTCAGAAAGATCAGCTACGGCATTAGCATTTTTACAAAAATCATTTGTTTCCATTGACATAACAATATTTGATTAAACACCTTAATAAAAATTCCTACTTCTGTTTTTGTGGAAAACAGATTATTATTAACAGATATAGATTTAAAGGTTAATTAATTAATTGATAATTAATATTAATTAAATAATTGATTAAATGACAATTATTTAATTAAATAAGATTGATAATGAGATGAAATTCGTGCTTTTACGCCTGGCCCCACCAAGAAAAAATATCACGAGCCGCCACTGCCGTTATGCCTCATCCCCCGTTCAGGACGAACTTAGCCCCCAGCGATTATCACCTTTTTCCCCAAGCTAAAGAAACACTTAGGTGGCGAACGCTTCAAGAGCGACGATGAAGTCCGAGCAGAGGTGACACGCTTCCTCAACGGTTTGGCGGGAAAATTCTTCGACTTATGAATACAAAAGCTGGAGCACCGCCTTCAAAAGAGTCGAAAAAATGGAGACTATGTTGAAAAATAGACAACAGTGTAAGCTTTTCAACAATGTATAAATTAATAACAATAAATAATGTTTTCTATTTGTAAAAAAATATGGGAACCTTACTTTTGCTACAATCCTCGTAGTTCCTGTAAAAAGGTGAGCGCGCCAGGGGAGCGCGCCATTGTGCTGGCCTGCAGCACGTTGTACGGGAGCTGAAAGGTCCTGGGCGTGACTGACAGGCGGCAGGCGGAGGGGCAGGCCGGCTGGGCGAGCGGAACATATTGCAGGGCAGCGTCAGCGCCGGCGAGGCGAGGCGCTCTGGCGGGCGGGCGCGCAGCGAAAGGAGGGCCGCCGAACCCCGACTCTGAGATGTAAATGCGCGAGAACTGGAGAGAGGGCGAGAGAGCAAGAAAAATGGAGAGTGCCCTGACGAAGAAAAAGCTCCTGGCGAAGGAGCGCCAGCAATCGGCGACGAAAGGTATTAAGAAAGCGGGGAGAAACAAAAGGAAGAACGCGCCACGTGAAATATTGGCGGAATCACCGTAAGGTTGGTGGAGGGGGGGAAGGTGCGATCGAAACTCGATGCGTGTGGGAAGAGGCTGTTGATTATTTGAAGGGCAGGTGGAGACGGTTTGGAGACGAGGGTACTTACAATGTTGGTAACTGGACGGTGTTGTACATCAACCGGCGAAGCGACATTTTTGAAAAAAAATGAGATATGGACGCCATCAGTTGCATTGGATCATGTTCTAAGTGTACGCAACATTTTGGCGCCAAATCTGTAAAAATAGCCTGATAATTAATGAAAAATGTTAACTCCATCAGTCACATCAGGGATTTTATGTTTCGCAACAACCGGCTATAAACTTAGATCATCAAATCTGCTGTTGTTAATTTCACATTATGCAGGTAAGCGCCAGATATTCCACTCATGTTTGTGTAGTTTTGCGCTTCAATGAATGAAATAATTAAATTACAGTTTTTATAGCTGAAAATGTAATAAAACCTTTGAACACGATTATCTCAAAAGTTGCATGATGTCGCATAGTCGTTTGATGCATAACGCCGTCAAATTGTAGGTTTTAATGGAAGGAGCGATTAGTAAGGAAATAATAAACAGTTTTACTCTTCACCAAGTTCCAGATTACGTTAGATGGCAAAACACAAAGAGGTTGTTAGGAGCGTGCTTATGTAGAGTAAATTGAATGAATACAAACGTTTATTGTGAATTAATTGATAAGTGCAATGGATTTTACAAAAGAATCTGGAGTTACGTTTCCTAAATAATAATTCTTTGTTAATGAGTATTCAGTATCGATACCTGGTCTTGTTGAATGAACTAATTTTGTTCATTTTATTGTTTTCACTATCTTATGTTTTAAGGCAATTAGTAGCACTATTTATTACGCAATCAGTAATTGCATTTGGTGTAATTCCAATTATAGAAATTAATTGATTTTATTGGAAGCTCTAAATTGTATTGTAATTTAAACATCCTTTGCACTATCTAACGAAACATTTTAACAAAAAACAATTTTTTTGAAAATTTGGAAAACGTCCCAGGGGCTTCAGTAAAGTAACCCCAAAATAAAAATATTGATTTCAAATTCAAGGAGCCACGACATGAGACAGAGCAATTGCGGAATGCCAGTTTCGGAGAAAATCGGTTGAACGGTACAACCACCAGCGTTTTTCACAGACGGGTCGACGGACAGACGTTTTGCCGTCATTCGATTTTTGGATATGAAGGATCCAGAACACATGGATTCAGGCTACATTATGTGTTAGGGGATTTTGTTTCTAAATTTAGCCACTGGATTTGTCCTTTTCGTTACCAGGATCCTGTAATAAGAGTTTTTCTTCCGAAAATTCGCCGTTTTGTCGTACAGAATTTCATAACTTTCTCTCTACTCCGTAGTGTGAAAGTAAAAATTGAATGATCATTGACGAATTTGCGACAGTATTTGAAAGTGAACTCCGAATTTAATATGTAACATTTCCTGTTTTTCATTTGACTCTCTGTTCGAGGACACAACTACACAAACTTCTTCGCTACTCGCGTCGCTGATGTTCAGATCGAAGCCAGTAATGCAGTTGACGAAACTAGATGCTTGAGTTCGCGTACTAGGATCTGCCTAATATATTTGGGGGTTGGAAATATTTTTGCGCTTTCGACAAGATTTTTATTCATACTATGGTGCACAATAAACTGAATTCAATGCAAAATAGTCGGTTCATTTACATTTGCGCAATCGCTTAAGTCATTGTATTGCAAGAAGAAAGACATGTATTACGTGTTAAAACGAGCAGTGTTGAATCTAAAATAAATCTGATCACCACTTTTAATGATAATCTGCACAGGTGCGTTTACATTTGAACATTCTAGCAGCCATGAGGAAGATACTGACAAGGTAAAAAAAACGCAAATGGCCGGATTTTGCTGCCTTCCTGGCTGACAATTCAATTAATCCCAAATCGCTTAGATTTTTTTTCTAGGATTCCGTGCCATTCATAATACATGTCAACAAATTTATTCGTTAATTTAATGTTTTTATTCAAATATATATATATATATATATATGTATATATATATATATATATATATATATATAACACTACTTTATTTAACAAAACTAGATACCGATACTGAATACTCATTAACAAAGAATTATTTGTTATGAAACGTAACTCTAAGTTTTTAAATGGCATAAATCTCTACACAGTTAACGGGTTTACTTTCCTCTCAGAGCATCTCTAGATTTCATTTTTTTTCACCTGTTATTCCTCGTTTGTTTTTTTGTAGACATTTCAACTCCCCTTACCCAACCGCTGTGCGCCCATCCTTCGGTCGGTAACGCAGAACTCTGCCCGGACACAGGAGACTCTTCGCAGAGCTCCCCCCCCCCCGACCCCGGGCGGTAATTAAAGCGAACTTCAAAGCGGAACCGAATCGGCCACGACCGCGTTGCGGTATCCGCATAATTACAAGGCCCCGCGCTGAAAGAAACATTTATGACGCGAGCGATTCAAATATCACGCGCGATTACTCGTCTGCCGCGGTCGCGGCCTCTCCTCCCCGAAACGCAACCGCAACCACCTCCACCGCCATCACAATGGACACCAGTGCATCGCCCTCCCTGGCATTATCACCAGCGCCATTGCCATTGCTATTTCTGCATCATATGTACATCATTGTCAACACAATTATTTCAAAATCATAATCAACCAACACAACTCCAATTGCCATTACCAGCAACAGTATTCTTTAACTTTCACTGCCTCCACGACTTTGGCCACCTCCACCACTATCACAATGGACACCACTGCCACGCCCCCACCATTATCACCATCGCCTTTGCCATTGCTATTTCTGCATCAGATGTACATCATTATCAACACAATTATTTCAAAATCACAATCAACCAACACAATTCCAACTGCCATCACCAGCAACAATATTCTTTAACTTCCACTGCCTCCATAACTTTTGACCACTCCCACCACCATCACAATGGACACCACTGCAATGCCCCCCCCGCATTATCACCCTCACCATTGCCATTGCTTTTTCTGCATCAGATGTACATCATTATCAACACAATTATTGTAAAATCATAATCAACCAACACAGTTCCAACTACTATCACCAGCAACAGTATTCTTTATCTTCCACTGCCTCCACAACTTTGACCACTCCCAACACCATCACAATGGACACCACTACCACGCACCCCCGCATTATCACCATCGCCATAGCCATTGCTTTTTCTGTATCAGATGTACATCATTATCAACACAATTATTGTAAAATCATAATCAACCAACACAGTTCCAACTACTATCACCAGCAACAGTATTCTTTATCTTCCACTGCCTCCACAACTTTGACCACTCCCAACACCATCACAATGGACACCACTACCACGCACCCCCGCATTATCACCATCGCCATAGCCATTGCTTTTTCTGTATCAGATGTACATCATTATCAACACAATTATTGTAAAATCATAATCAACCAACACAGTTCCAACTACTATCACCAGCAACAGTATTCTTTATCTTCCACTGCCTCCACAACTTTGACCACTCCCAACACCATCACAATGGACACCACTACCACGCACCCCCGCATTATCACCATCGCCATAGCCATTGCTTTTTCTGTATCAGATGTACATCATTATCAACACAACTATTTCAAAATCACAATCAACCAACACAATTCCAACTGCCATCACCAGGAATACTATTCTTTAACTTCCTCTGCCCCCACGACTTTGACCACTCCCACCACCATTGCACCCACCAACATCAACATCATCCCCATTTCCACCTTTTCCGTCTCCACCACCTTCAACATCATCATCTTGGCTATCAATGTCAACATTATCGCCTAACTCCCTCCCGTCTACAACCAACAAATCCACCTCGATCATTTGCACCACCAGAGTCACCACTGTCATTACTGTCATTACGAAAATCACCGAAAAAACTCCACCACTTCCAACAACATCCAATTACATTCAAAATTAAACATCATGTTCTTCTCGTATTATTTATAATTTTTGCAATTTTCGAAAATTCAAAGAGTTCAACGGAAATGGATCACACGCTATTGTAATAAGCTTACTTTGCTCTGCTTTGAAAAATGATCAAAGAATTTGAAGTAGTCTTTGAGAAAATATTATTTTTAATTTTTTTTCTATTCAAACAAAAATTATGCGAAAGTTACTTTTTGAAAAAAATCTACAAAAGAGTTATTCCTCGTCAAATCGCGCAAATTAAAGGGAACTTTTATCATGATCTTCCAGATTTTTAAACATTTTTCTACGAAGAATGTAAGCAAATTTTTAAACGCATATTTTTAATTTTTGCCAACTTTTTTCAAGACGACATTAATTTTCGAATAAATGCTCGCGTCTTATTGTGTGTGTTTCTTTGCACAATTCACTTCTCACGTACAGTAGACCAGAATACGGTGAACGGATGTCTATTTGCTAAGCGCACGTACCTCTTATTCCATGGCCGCAAGGCCGGGAAGCCGCTGGTAGGCCATGGCCCTGTCAAGATCTCTTGTGCCAGTACAGACAGTATTGTGCACAGTCCAACAGACGTCGCCGGTTTTGGTGAGTGTTTGTTCTACTTGGGGCATGTATTTGAAACTTCGAGGGTGGTACAGATCCACAAGTGGAGGTAACTACACACCCTTCCGTGTCTTTTCAAATATTCTGTCTCAGCTAGGATTGGACAAATTGAGACAAGATCAATGGTTTCTTCTTGGTAAATGCGAAATTTATCATCTTAGGAAATTTTCAGAACCGGTATTGTAACCTTACACTGTATTACATTGTATAAGTCACCTTACACTCCTTACATTGTATAAGTCAGCATGTGGCAATTACAAGATTACCCGCGCCGGAGCAAACGGGGTTGAAAGCAAAGAGGGGTGCGGCTGGCGGGGTGGGTTTTGATGACGTGCGCGGAGGGGAAGGGGGCGAGAAGGCGTTCTGAAGGCAGAACTCGTGAGGCCGCGGCAGGAAACAGTTTGAAGACTTGGAGAGAACACAGCAGTGAGAGGTGTTATAACGCTGGGCAGAATAGGAAGTGAATTTTTAGTACAGGAAGACAGGCGATGGAGACGATCCATTGACCTACTGTGCCATTAGAGAAATTTGGACTTTAAGCTCTGTACGGAGTTAGTACTGCGCTGAAGCCATTTTGGTGCTGCGTGTGACGCCGCCACCGGCCGTTGCTGGGATCGATTGGTCAGGTCATAGCCTACGGACAGAGGTCGGTATTCGATCTGTTATTCCTCTTAATTTTTGTTGTTGCATAAGAGACAAATTATAGTGAATTACAGCACTTAATTGGCGGTTCGTAGTAATTTTTTTATTACTACGAACCGTCAATTACGTGCTGTAATTCACTACTATCTGTTACTACTGCGCAAAGTCTCGCATTCGAAAAATAAGAGTTCAAAACGCTGCTCTTCAGGCTGCGCTCGACAAAGCCAAGAAAACTGTGTTCCGGAGCCCGTAAAGAACAGCATCTGGTAATAAAGACTCTTACATGTACAAAAAAGAATTACAAAACCAGTGAAAAGCTTTGAATATGTTGAATTTTTTATTATGTAGAAATGGTAGGAGATAATAATGTTCATTCCAAATGACAGAGTTATTTGTTCAAAGTTAATAATTTCATTCTCATAAATTTAAGAGAAAAACCATTGTCTTTAATCTTTTGAAGGGTTTTTAAAACAATCTGGTTGAAATTTTCCAGGGGTTCATTCATGTCTTCTACATTTATTTAATTGGTTTAAAAAAATCGTATTGCTAAATTGTGACAAGTAATTTGGAACACACAATGATTCTGTTTTCACCATATTGTGAAGCCATTTCTCTGTTTTGCTGATTATTGCAATGTGAATAAGTATGCATTTAATCTCTGTTGCTCATTGCCCTTGTTGGTGGAATTCTGAAGGCAGTAAACCTAGCAACGGGATGCATTTTATGAGTTATATTAAATTAGAAAGGGTAAATTGAGTTGTAAGGAATCTGAAATACAAAATATCACTAACTTGCTTAGACTGAATGGCGTCTACTGAGAAGATTCATGAATAGTATTAATAAGCATTTGATCATTACTTACTTCACATTTCTTACATTGTGAAAATTTTGTTTATGTATTTAAAGATCTATGTCAATATTTTAGTGGATTATTCATTTTGATTCTAATGTTTACTGTTTTTTGAGTGCTAACTGATTTTCGTCTCGTATTGTATTTTTTAATCATTGGTCCAATTATATCTTATTCTGTGGTCACGATTTTGAGATTTTTTTTAGAAATCTTCAAAAGAACCCCGACCTCACGATAATCCCCCCCACGACCGAGAATTTCTCGTCTGATCTTAAGGCAGGTCTTAGGCAGATATTACAACTGATTCTGATTCTGGCTTTATTCTTCCCCTTTGAAGGAACATACATGATGGATTATTTTTAACTGCACCTTGCCCATTCTTTTTGTCTATTATCCATTGGGTGGTTTGTTTCACACTGACTTCTTTATAATTTTTGTGTCTCACATTTAATGTTAAGAAGCATCAGAAGTTCAGTGTCTCTGTGAATCTGCATGTCTTGCGTAGTCGTCTTCGCAATGCTCCTTGCTACACTACAGTGCTTGTGTTTCCCATTTTCGGTCAGATTTAATGACCGCCACATTAGTGGGTCATCTGGATGACTAAAAACGTATTTTCTCATCTCGACTATTGCATTGCGCTAGGAGGCTTCAATTTTTATTATTATTATTATTATTATTATTATTATTAGGTAATCGATTCAAAATAAATTATGGACATCTTTAAAGAAAAAAATTGTATTTTCTTAATAGATGCTTCGAGCTTCAAAAGTGTATCGCTCGCCAAATACTTCATCTTCAACCCAAAGCAGACGTAACGATTTTCCACGTTATATTGCGCTTATTCAGATTTTCAAATTTACATCTGCAAATAAATGTATAGTTTTTGATTACAAAACATTGATGATCTTTCTTCCTCAGTAACATTGGATAAATGAGTAATTTAATACTGGTGCCACGATTTGCTTCACTACTGGTCATCCACTCTAGTAATAGACTCTTCACTACATGTACTACATATACACACATCTATATTTATATAGGTATGTGTGTGTCTGTATTCATATGTGTAGCAGTGTCGAAAGATGATGATGATGATGATGATGCACTGAATATGTGAATTTCCTAGTCGTAACATCAGGAGTATCTGTGTATAACATCAAATATGCATTTTAGCATCAAAATGGAAACTGTTTCATTGTATTTATATTTTCCCCGACGATTCACATTGCACGTCGTTCAGGAGCAACTACGTGCTCAGCTCTCTGCTGCCAGCAACCACGCTGCTCACATCCACAGTCGCATACTCCCGCTCTCTGGCCCCAAGCCACGGGGCTCGCGTGGCGTTGCTTATTGCACGTTACATAACCCACATACGCTGATAATTGATAATTGATTTCTGTAGCCCGCGCACACGTCACTAGCCCTAATTAAGCTAACTATCTGGTGGGGGCGATGCACGCTGGAGAGAGCGCTGAGCAAGTAGACGCGATTTGCACAGCCAGGAGTCGCGGTCTCGTGTGAACTGGCTTTCCTGAGCCGCCAAATCCTAGGTGCGATTACAAAATACGCGCTTTGGAAACGTCCACTTGTGGTAAGTGTGCGTGTCGAAGTGAAAATAACATCGCCGCTTCACCGTAAATGTGAAGTTTTTTAAATTTTACATTTTCTCATACAGCTTGGGAAGCGCTTTATCAGATTCATTAGAACTGGATTTGCAACTTTGCACACGTAGCACTAATAGTCACAACAGGAGGTCGAGGATACTCCCACTGGAGACTTTAATAATCAATAGTTGCTGTATTATATTGTTGTACAGGGATATAGTTTACAATTGCAGAAAGAAAAACGTTACAGAAAGTAATTTCGGGAAATCATGTTTCTCTTTAGGGCGGTTTAAATTTATCTTTTGGGAAGTTAGATTCTCTTCTTCGGCGTTGGTTGTAGTTTTTCCTAGGTTGAATATGGAAGTTGCTGGGACGGATGATAAGAAAAGAAAAAAATATTGATTGGTGAGTGATATAATTATCAGCCGTGTGAAGAAATAACTCTCTGGTGTTGCTCTTGATACGTACCAAGGCGATTTGACGACAGTGCGGATACGTACTTTGGAATGTGTGGATCATTTTACGTACCAAAGGAGCAGCTTGTCCTGAAACCGGATGCATAAGTATGGGACGAATGGAATTTTGTAAAGAATTTGGGAGAATTATGTTTTTAAGAGCTGAATTTTTGTTTATTAAAGAATACAGTTTGAAAAGTGCTGTATGTGCCTTATATCATTAATTTAAAATTATGAATTACTGGCAATTACTGGTTGAAGTGTCGTATACGTATTACGAATGCAAGAGTTGCTCGTTTCATTATATTTGTATTGATTTGTGTTGCTACTTGAATTTGAAGGTGACCATGTGATGACGCCTGACACTAGGACGGTATTACCGCAGGTTTTGTAACAAACCTCTTGTCTCGTACACGCAAACGAGAGAAAAAAATTGTCATATGATGAGCAGTAGAAATATTTATTCACTGGTAGTTTTCTAAGTAATTAATGAAAATTGGATATTGACCATGCGTTCATTCCAGTGTAATGCATGTAAAATATTCATAGATTGATAGCTATATTCTGGCCTCCACAGAATTTAATATTCATTGAATTTATGAAATCATAAATGATTTCATGAGTAAACAACAAAAAGAGTTCCACATTTCGAGCCCGTAAACATACACCCTCTCTTGAGGTTTTTATATAAAATAGTCAAGAACAATTGCTAATGAATGACTGTTTTTAAATGTAACGACAAAGCAAGTGATAAATGAAACAGCAGTAAAAATAAAATATCTGGTCAACTAAAAACAAACATAGTTTTGGGATGAGGCATGATGTCTTGCGGGAGAGAAGGCACTAATTCTGCAGAGCCTTTAAAAGTATCCGTGATAATATATGCATTTAGTCCGCACACTATCATCCTTACATTCATTACACTCACTTCTCTCACTGCATTTGCTTGAAAGATTCCATTGTTTTCAATAATTCGTGGTTGTTTCGGTTCCACATTCTACGCCCAGAGAGATTCTGAACATAATGCCTTTTAACTAAGAAATGATTTGAAGTTTAAACGCTAGTCGCGTCACAAGCCAGATGGTTTGATACGAGTTAAATATTTCTTTGAGATTCGTATCTACTTTATGTTATTTAATTCTTATAAATGATAGATAACCCCTATCTTGCCGGTCTGAAACTCACGCTTATGGTTTCGGAACTCTACAATTTGGACCATTATGAGGGAAGAGAAAAAAATAATTTTTTCAAAAATCGAATTCTGTTAGGTCTAAAAAAATTACTTATTTGATTCTTTTTTACCCCTAGTCGTGATAAACCAAAAAGAATGTATAGTTCCATTTGAAAAAAACTAACTTACCTCAATATTTCGTAAATATAAGTGATAAAATGGAAACAAATACACTACAATAATTAGTCCCATTCCCTCATGCACTTCCGTGAAAGCTGCATTGCAATAACTTCCACCGTTCAAAAATTACAGAAGGTAATCAAGTTCCCTGACTCATCCTGTATAAGTATTCGTTACATAGAGCAGTATTGTCAAAGTCGATGCCACACAGCTCCGACTGAGACAGTGTCCGTGGCACGAGTGCCACGACGAAATCGCCTCCACGCAGTTCATCAGCCCACCACAAGAGATAACACCATCCCTATTGTAAAACGGGGGGTACTACTAATAGTTTCCTTTCCACGCTAGTTGCGCAGAGAAGCTCGTGGCATGCTAACGGTGCAACGACGCGCTGCCGCAACCACTAGTAAAAGACCTTTGACACTACGGGCGTAGACGAAAGAACAAATGGGAAGAATAGTTCCAGACGAGCGCGTCGTAACGGACGGACAATGGCGTCACCTCTCTGCGAGACAAGTCTTCCCAGAACTGAAGCAATGGCTCGTGACCCCCGCGGCAACCTTTGTCCCGGAGCTGCACCGGACGGAAAGAAACACAAGGATTCGACGGGCGCAAACGTTGGCCATTTCCGTATCAAAGGGACTTCATTGACGACAAAGTCTCTACGGAGAGACTTGTGAGCGAACACTATAGATCAATTAATAAAATGATTACATAGAATTGTGAATTCTGACGGATGCAGAAATCGATATAAATAGGCATAGACTGCCTATTTAATGTTTCGTTATGATTACCGGCCTACTAGAACTGCTCACTGATCAAACGTGAGTAATATTGTTATTAAGACTATTAAATTTTAATACCCTCTTTGAAATAGCGTGCAGTGTAATACGTCCTCCTCACATGAGTGGATAACTTGTCATTTCCCGGTTTAGTCGCCTCAGTAATACCTTCTTTCCGCTAGTCGGTGAAAGGAGTGTAGCAAAATATGCATGGTCAGAAGGAAGAGCAGGCCTCATGGCCTGAGTCTCGCCACGTAAAAAT
>JAHLJT010009436.1:6632406-6777285 GCA_031308135.1 Acheta domesticus | reverse complement strand
GGGCAGCTCCGGGACAAAGGTTGCCGCGGGGTCACGAGCCATTGCTTCTAGTTCTGGGAAGACTTGTCTCGCAGAGACAGGTGACGCCATTGTCCGTCCGTTACGACGCGCTCGTCTGGAACTATTCTTCCATTTGTTCTTTCGTCTACGCCAGTAGTGTCAAAGACCTTTTAATAGTGGTTGCGGCACGCGTCGTTGCACCGTAGCATGCCACAGCTTCTCTGTGCAACTAGCGTCAGGAAAAGGACACTATTAGTAACCCCAACCGTTTTACAATAGGGTGGTGTTATCTCTTGTGGGGGCTGATGAACTGCGTGGAGGGACGATTTCGTCGTGGCACTCGTGCCACGGACTCCGCTTTTGTGGCATCGACTTTGACAATACTGCTCTACGTAACGAATACTTATACAGGATGAGTCAGGGAACTTGAGTACCTTCTGTAATTTTGAACGGTGGAAGTTATTGCAATGCAGCTTTCACGGAAGTGCATGAGGGAATGGGACAAATTATTGTAGTGTATTTGTTTCCATTTTATCACTTATATTTACGAAATATTGAGGTAAGTTAGTTTTTTTCAAATGGAACTATACATTCTTTTGGTTTATCACGACTAGGGGTAAAAAAGAATCAAATAAGTAATTTTTTTAGACCTAACAGAATTCGATTTTGAAAAAATTAATTTTTTTCTCTTCCTCATAAATGGTCAAATTGTAGAGTTCCGAACCCATAAGCGTGAGTTTCAGACCGGCAAGATAGGGGTTATCTATCATTTACAGATGATTAAATAAACAAAGTAGATACGAATCTCAAAGAAATATTTAACTCGTATCAAACCATCTGGCTTGTGACGCGACTAGCGTTGTAAACTTCAAATCATTTCTTAGTTAAAAGCATTATGTTCAGAATCTCTCTGGCGTAGAATGTGGAACCGAAACAACACGAATTATTGAAAACAATGGAATCTTTCAAGCAAATGCAGTGAGAGAAGTGAGTGTAATGAATGTAAGGATGATAGTGTGCGGACTAAATGCATATATTATCACGGATACTTTTAAAGCTCTGCAGAATTAGTGCCTTCTCTCCCACAAGACATCATGCCTCATCCCAAAACTATGTTTGTTTTTAGTTGACCAGATATTTTATTTTTACTGCTGTTTCATTTATCACTTGCTTTGTCGTTACATTTAATTAAAAACAGTCATTCATTAGCAATTGTTCTTGAACTATTTTATAATAAAAACCTCAAGAGAGGGTGTATGTTTACGGGCTCGAAATGTGGAACTCTTTTTGTTGGGTTTACTCATGAAATCATTTATGATTTCATAAATTCAATGAATATTAAATTCTGTGGAGGCCAGAATCTAGCTATCAATCTATGAATATTTTAACATGCATTACACTGGAATGAACGCATGGTCAATATCCAATTTTCATTAATTACTTAGAAAACTACCAGTGAATAAATATTTCTACTGCTCATCATATGACAACTTTTTTTCTCTCGTTTGCGTGTACGAGACAAGAGGTTTGTTACAAAACCTGCGGTAATTACCGTCCTAGTGTCAGGCGTCATCACATGGTCACCTTCAAATTCAAGTAGCAACACAAATCAATACAAATATAATGAAACGAGCAACTCTTGCATTCGTAATACGTACGACACTTCAACCAGTAATTGCCAGTAATTCATAATTTTAAATTAATGATATAAGGCACATACAGCACTTTTCAAACTGTATTCTTTAATAAACAAAAATTCAGCTCTTAAAACATAATTCTCCCAAATTCTTTACAAAATTTCCATTCGTCCCATACTTATTGCATCCGGTTTCAAGACAAGCTGCTCCTTTGGTACGTAAAATGATCCACACATTCCAAAGTACGTATCCGCACTGTCGTCAAATCGCCTTTGGTACGTATCAAAGAAGCAGTGAGTTTTGTTCTTCACATGGCTGATAATTATATCACTCACCAATCAAGTATTTTTTTTCTTTTCTTATCATCCGTCCAGCAACTTCCATATTCAACCTAGGAAAAACCTACAACCAACGCCGAAGAAGAGAATCTAACTTCCCAAAAGATAAATTTAAACCGCCCTAAAGAGAAACATGATTTCCCGAAATTACTTTCTGTAACGTTTTTCTTTCTGCAATTGTAAACTATATCCCTATACAACAATATAATTCAGCAACTATTGATATTAAAGTCTCCAGTGGGAGTATCCTCGATCTCCTGTTTGTGACTATTAGTGCTACGTGTGCAAGTTGCAAATCCAGTTTCTAATCAATCTGATAGAGCGCTTCCCAAGCTGTATGAGAAAATGTAAAATTTAAAAAACTTCACAATTTACGATGAAGCGGCAATGTTATTTTGCATCTCGACACGCACACTTACCACAAGTGGACGTTTTTAAAAGCGCCGTATTTTGTAATCGCACCTAGGATTTGGCGGCTCAGGAAAGCCAGTTCACACGAGACCACGACTCCTGGCTGTGCAAATCGCGTCTACTTGCTCAGCGCTCTCTCCAGCGTGCATCGCCCCCACCAGATAGTTAGCTTAATTAGGGCTAGTGACGTGTGCGCGGGCTACAGAAATCCAATTATCAATTATCAGCGTATGTGGGTTATGTAACGTGCAATAAGCAACGCCACGCGAGCCCCGTGGCTTGGGGCCAGAGAGCGGGAGTATGCGACTGTGGATGTGAGCAGCGTGGTTGCTGGCACCAGAGAGCTGAGCACGTAGTTGCTCCTGAACGACGTGCAATGTGAATCGTCGGGGAAAATATAAATACAATGAAACAGTTTCCATTTTTATTCTAAAGGCAATATTTGATAATGTTTATACACAGATACTCACTCCTGATGTTACGACTAGGAAATTCAGATATTCAGTGCATCATCATCATCATCATCATCTTTCGACACTGCTACACATATGAATACAGACGCACACATACCTATATAAATATAGATGTGTGTATATGTAGTACATGTAGTGAAGAGTCTATTACTAGAGTGGATAACCAGTAGTGAAGCAAATCGTGGCACCAGTATTAAATTACTCATTTACCCAATGTTACTGAGGAAGAAAGATCATTCAATGTTTTGTAATCAAAACTATACTTTTTTTGCGGATGTAAATTTGGAAATCTGAATAAGCGCAATATAACGTGGAAAATCTTTACGTCCGCTTTAGGTTGATGATGAAAGTATTTTGGCGAGCGATACACTTTTGAAGCTCCGAAGCATCTATTAAGAAAATACAATTTTTTTCTTTAAAGATGTCCATAATTTATTTTGAATCGATTACCTAATTAATACTAATAATAATAATAATAATAATAATAATAATAATAATAATAATAAAATTGAAGCCTCCTAGCGCAATGCAATAGTCGAGATGAGAAAATACGTTGTTAGTCATCCAGATGACCCACTAATGTGGCGGTCATTAAATCTGACCGAAAATGGGAAACACAGGCACTGTATGTGTAGCAAGGAGCATTGCGAAGAAGACTACGCAAGACATGCAGATTGACAGAGACACTAAACTTCTGATGCTTCTTAACATTAAATGTGAGACACAAAAAATTATAAAGAAGTCAGTGTGAAACAAACCACCCAATGGATAATAGACAAAAAGAATGGGCAAGGTGCAGTTAAAAAATAATCCATCATGTATGTTCCTTCAAAGGGGAAGAATAAAGCCAGAATCAGAATCAGATGTAATATCTGCCTAAGACCTGCCTTAAGTTCAGACGAGAAATTCTCGGTCGTGGGGGGGGGGGGATTATCGTGAGGTCGGGGTTCTTTTGAAGATTTCTAAAAAAAAACTCAAAATCGTGACCACAGAATAAGATATAATTGGACCAATGATTAAAAAATACAATACGAGACGAAAATCAGTTAGCACTAAAAAAAACAGTAAACATTAGAATCAAAATGAATAATCCACTAAAAAATTGACATAGATCTTTAAATACATAAACAAAATTTTCACAATGTAAGAAATGTGAAGAAAGTAATGATCAAATGCTTATTAATACCATTCATGAATCTTCTCAGTGGACGCCATTCAGTCTAAGCAAGTTAGTGATATTTTGTATTTCAGATTCCTTACAACTCAATTTACCCTTTTTAATTTAATATAACTCATAAATGCATCCCGTTGCAAGGTTTACTGCCTTCAGAATTCCACCAACAAGGGCAATGAGCAACAGAGATTAAATGCACACTTATTCACATTGCAATAAACAGCAAAACAGAGAAATGGTTTCACAATATGGTGAAAAACAGAATCATTGTGTGTTCCAAATTACATGTCACAATTTAGCAATACGATTTTTTTAAACTAACTAAATAAATGTAGAAGACATGAATGAACCCCTGGAAAATTTCAACAAGATTGTTTTAAAAACCCTTCAAAAGATTAAAGACAATGGTTATTCTCTTAAATTTATGAGAATGAAATTATTAACTTTGAACAAATAACTCTGTCATTTGGAATGAACATTATTATCTCCTACCATTTCTACATAATAAAAAAATTCAACATATTCAAAGCTTTTCACTGGTTTTGTATTCGTTTTTGTACATGTAAGAGTCTTTATTACCAGATGCTGTTCTTTACGGGCTCCGGAACACAGTTTTCTTGACCTTGTCGAGCGCAGCCTGAAGAGCAGCGTTTTGAACTCTTATTTTTCGAATGCGAGACTTTGCGCAGTAGTAACAGATAGTAGTGAATTACAGCACTTAATTGACGGTTCGTAGTAATAAAAAAATTACTACGAACCGCCAATTAAGTGCTGTAATTCACTATAATTTGTCTCTTATGCAACAACAAAAATTAAGAGGAATAACAGATCGAATACCGACCTCTGTCCGTAGGCTATGACCTGACCAATCGATCTTAGCAACGGCTGGTGGCGGCGTCACACGCAGCACCAAAATGGCTTCAGCGCAGTACTAACTCCGTACAGAGCTCAAAGTCCAAATTTCTCTAATGGCACAGTGGGTCAATGGATCGTCTCCATCGCCTGTCTTCCTGTACTAAAAATTCACTTCCTGTTCTGCCCAGCGTTATAACACCTCTCACTGCTTCTCTCCAAGTCTCCAAACTGTTTCCTACCGCGGCCTCACGAGTTCTGCCTTCAGAACCCCTTCTCGCCCCCTTCCCCTCCGCGCACGTCATCAAAACCCACCCCGCCAGCCGCACCCCTCTTTGCTTTCAACCCCGTTTGCTCCGGCGCGGGTAATCTTGTAATTGCCACATGCTGACTTATACAATGTAAGGAGTGTAAGGTGACTTATACAATGTAATACAGTTTAAGGTTACAATACCGGTTCTGAAAATTTCCTAAGATGATAAATTTTGCATTTACCAAGAAGAAACCATTGATCTTGTCTCAATTTGTCCAATTCTAGCTGAGTCAGAATATTTGAAAAGACACGGAAGGGTGTGTAGTTACCTCCACTTGTGGATCTGTACCACCCTCGAAGTTTCAAATACATGCCCCAAGTAGAACAAACACTCACCAAAACCGGCGACGTCTGTTGGACTGTGCACAATACTGTCTGTACTGGCACAAGAGATCTTGACAGGGCCAAGGCCTACCAGCGGCTTCCCGGCCTTGCGGCCATGGAATACGAGGTACGTGCGCTTAGCAAATAGACATCCGTTCACCGTATTCTGGTCTACTGTACGTGAGAAGTGAATTGTGCAAAGAAACACACACAATAAGACGCGAGCATTTATTCGAAAATTAATGTCGTCTCGAAAAAAGTTGGCAAAAATTAAAAATACGCGTTTTAAAATTTGCTTACACTCTTCGTAGAAAAATGTTTAAAAATCTGGAAGATCATGATAAAAGTTCCCTTTAATTTGCGCGATTTGACGAGGAATAACTCTTTTGTAGATTTTTTTTTAAAAAGTAACTTTCGCTTAATTTTTGTTTGAATAGAAAAAAAAATTAAAAATAATATTTTCTCAAAGACTACTTCAAATTTTTTGATCATTTTTCAAAGCAGAGCAAAGTAAGCTTATTACGATAGCGTGTGATCCATTTCCGTTGAACTCTTTGAATTTTCGAAAATTGCAAAAATTATAAATAATACGAGAAGAACATGATGTTTAATTTTGAATGTAATTGGATGTTGTTGGAAGTGGTGGAGTTTTTTCGGTGATTTTCGTAATGACAGTAATGACAGTGGTGACTGGTGGAGCAAATGATCGAGGTGGATATGTTGGTGGTAGACGGGAGGGAGTTAGGCGATAATGTTGACATTAAATGGCCAAGGAGATGATGTTGAAGATGGTGGAGACGGAAAAGGTGGAGATGGGAATGATGTTGGTGATGTTGGTGGGCGCAATGGTGGTGGGAGTGGTCAAAGTCGTGGAGGCAGAGGAAGTTAAAGAATAGTGTTGCTGGTGATGGCAGTTGGAATTGTGTTGGTTGATTGTGATTTTGAAATAGTTGTGTTGATAATGATGAACATCTGATGCAGAAATAGCAATGGCAATGGCGATGGTGATAATGCGGGGGGGGGGCATTGCAGTGGTGTCCATTGTGATGGTGGTGGGAGTGGTCAAAAGTTATGGAGGCAGTGGAAGTTAAAGAATACTGTTGCTGGTGATGGTAGTTGGAATTGTGTTGGTTGATTATGATTTTGAAATAATTGTGTTGACAATGATGTACATCTGATGCAGAAATAGCAATGGCAATGGCGATGGCGATAATGCCGGGGGGGGACGTTGCACTGGTGTCCATTGTGATGGCGGTGGAGGTGGTTGCGGTTGCGTTTCGGGGAGGAGAGGCCGCGACCGCGGCAGACGAGTAATCGCGCGTGATATTTGAATCGCTCGCGTCATAAATGTTTCTTTCAGCGCGGGGCCTTGTAATTATGCGGATACCGCAACGCGGTCGTGGCCGATTCGGTTCCGCTTTGAAGTTCGCTTTAATTACCGCCCGGGGTCGGGGGGGGGGAGCTCTGCGAAGAGTCTCCTGTGTCCGGGCAGAGTTCTGCGTTACCGACCGAAGGATGGGCGCACAGCGGTTGGGTAGGGGGAGTTGAAATGTCTACAAAAAAACAAACGAGGAATAACAGGTGAAAAAAATGAAATCTAGAGATGCTCTGAGAGGAAATTAAACCCGTTAACTGTGTAGAGATTTATGCCAATCAAAAACTTAGAGTTTCGTTTCATAAGTAATAATTCTTTATTAATGAGTATTCAGTATCGGTATCTGGTTTTGTTGAATAAACTACAGTTATATATATATATATATATATATATATATATATATATGTATATATATAATTGAATAAAAACATTAAATTTACGGATATATTTGTTGACATGTATTATGAATGACAAGTAATCCTAGAGAAAATCTATGTGATTTGGGATTAATTGAATGGTTAGCCAGGAAGGCAGCAAAATCAAGCTTTTTTTTACATTGTCAGTATCTTCCTCATGGTTCCTAGAATGTTCAAATGTAGACGCACCTGTGCAGATTGTCATTAAAAGTGGTGATCAGAGTTATTTTAGATTCAACACTGCTCGTTTTAACATGTAATTCATGTCTTTCATCTTGCAATATAATGACTTAAGCGATTGTGCAAATGTAAATGAAACGACTATTTTGCATTGAATTCAGTTTATTGTGCACCATTCTTACAAATAGTATGAATAAAAATCTTATCGAAAGCGCAAATATTCCCAACCCCCAAATATATTAGGCAGATCCTAGTACGCGAACTCAAGCATCTAGTTTCGTAAACTGCATTACTGGCTTGGATCTGAACATCAGGGACGCGAGTAGTGAAGACGTTTGTGTAGTTGTGACCCCGAACACAGAGTCAAAATGAAAAACAGGAAATGTTAATGACAATTACATATTAAATTCGGAGTTCACTTTCAAATAATGTCGCAAATTCGTCAATGATCATTCAATTTTTACTTTCACACTACGGAGTAGAGAGAAAGTTATGAAATTCTGTACGACAAAACGGCGAATTTTCGGAAGAAAAACTCTTATTACAGGACCCTGATAACGAAAAGGACAAATCCAGTGGCTAAATTTAGAAACAAAATCCCCTAACGCGCATGTAGCCTGAATCCATGTGTTCTGGATCCTTCATATCCAAAAATCCAATGACGGCAAAACTTCTGCACGTCTGTCCGTCCATCCATCCGTGAACAACGCTGGTGGTTGAACCGTTCAACCGATTTTCTCCGAAACTGACATTCCGTAATTGATCTGTCTCATGTCGTGGCTCCTTGAAAATGAAATCAATATTTTTATTTTGGGGTTACTTTACTGAAGCCCCTGGGACATTTTCCAAATTTTCAAAAAAACTGCCCCTTTGTTTTTTGTTAAAATGTTTCGTTAGATAGTGCAAATGATGTTTAAATTACAATACAATTTAGTGCTTCCAATAAAATCAATTAATTTATATAATTGGAATTACACCAAATGCAATTACTGATTGCGTAATGAATAGTGCTACTGATTGTCTTAAAACATAAGATAGTGAAAACAATAAAACGGACAAAATTAGTTCATTCAACAAGACCAGGTATCGATACTGAATACTCATTAACAAAGAATTATTATTTAGGAAACGTAATTCCAGATTCTTTTGTAAAATCCATTGCACTTATCAATTAATTCACAACTAACGTTTGTATTAATTCAATTTACTCTACTTAAGAACGCTCCTAACAACCTCTTTGTGTTTTGCCATCTAACGTAATCTGGAACGTGGTGAAGAATAAAACCTTTTATTATTTCCTTACTAATCGCTCCTCCCATTAAAACCTACAATTTGACGGCGCTATGCATCAAACGACTATGCGACATCATGCAACTTTTGAGATAATCGTGTTCAAAGGTTTTATTTCATTTTCAGCTCTAAAAACTGTAATGTAATTATTTCATTCATTGAAGCGCCAAACTACACAAACATGAGTGGAATATCTGGCGCTTACGTACATAACGTGAAATTAAGAACAGCAGATTTGAAGATCTAAGTTTATAGCAGGTTGTTGCGAAACATAAAATCCCTGATGTGACTGATGGAGTTAACATTTTTCATTAATTACCAGGCTATTTTTACAAATTTGGCGCCAAAATTTTGCGTACACTTAGAACATGATCCAATGCAACTGATGGCATCCATATCTTTTTTTTTTTTTTTTTTTTTTCAAAAATGTCGCTTCGCCGGTTGATGCACAACACCGTCCAGTTACCAACATTGTAAGTACCCTCGTCTCCAAACCGTCTCCACCTGCCCTTCAAATAATCAACAGCCTCTTCCCACACGCATCGAGCTTCGTTCGCACCTTCCCCCCCTCCCCTCCCCAACCTTACGGTGATTCCGCCAATATTTCACGTGGCGCGTTCTTCCTGTTGTTTCTCCCCGCTTTCTTAATACCTTTCGTCGCCGATTGCTGGCGCTCCTTCGCCAACAGCTTTTTCTTCGTCAGGGCACTCTCCATTTTTCTTGCTCTCTCGCCCTCTCTCCAGTTCTCGCGCATTTACATCTCAGAGTCGGGGTTCGGCGGCCCTCCTTTCGCTGCGCGCCCGCCCGCCAGAGCGCCTCGCCTCGCCTCGCCGGCGCTGACGCTGCCCTGCAATATGTTGCGCTCGCCCAGCCGGCCTGCCCCTCCGCCTGCTGCCTGTCAGTCACGCCCAGGACCTTTCAACTCCCGTACAACGTGCTGCAGGCCAGCACAATGGCGCGCTCCCCTGGCGCGCTCACCTTTTTACAGGAACTACGAGGATTGTAGCAAAAGTAAGGTTCCCATATTTTTTTACAAATAGAAAACATTATTTATTGTTATTAATTTATACATTGTTGAAAAGCTTACACTGTTGTTTATTTTTCAACATAGTCTCTATTTTTTCGACTCTTTTGAAGGCGGTGCTCCAGCTTTTGTATTCATAAGTCGAAGAATTTTCCCGCCAAACCGTTGAGGAAGCGTGTCACCTCTGCTCGGACTTCATCGTCACTCTTGAAGCGTTCGCCACCTACGAGTTTCTTTAGCTTGGGGAAGAGGTGATAATCGCTGGGGGCTAAGTCCGTCCTGTACGGGGGATGGGGCATAACGGTCCACCGAAATTTGTTCAAAAGCTCTTGTGTTGGGCGAGAGACGTGGGGTCGAGCGTTGTCGTGAAGAGGCACTACTCCCTCCGTCAGTCGTCCTCTCCGGCGATTCTGGATTGCTCCTTCTGGATAGTGGTAACTTCCTTGCGTGGAGAAATCGGTTTACTGTTCGAACCTCGCACTTGGCGGGAGCGGCGATTGACACACTCCATCTCTGATGGCTGCCATGCGAATACTGAGCGACTTAGCGATTCGCGGACGGGCGGGCTCGAGAGTGGGGTAACCACTGCGCACGGCACTGTTGTCGGATTTAGCCTAGCACCTTCCTTCGAGTCTGTAGTTCATTGGCAACCTTACTTTTGGTACAAACCTCATAAAATATACGAACTGCCGCCCAGACGATACTTCAAACGTGCGTGACTGCTGCGTGGGTTCGTGAGACGCAAGCAGGCGCGTAATGTCACAAAAGATAGGTTCGCGCTTTCTTCAGTAGCTTCTTATATGTGTATAGTATGAATAATTGAACGTTTACAAGTCACTTTTCGTATTTCTCACAAATTAGCCTATTTTTATGTGATGAAGTTGGCGAGTCTAACTTGCAGCTGTACCCGGCGACACTAGCGCCTCTTACAAGAGCACCGTTAATGTTTGTCACCGGTTTTGATGGAGAGTTGTAAGGTCCTGTTTTGCTAACTCTCCCGTCCGCACTAGCCAACCGCGGTTCTACAACTCTGGAGTTCGATGTGCCAGATTTCACATTCATTATTAATATCTTTTCGAGTCTTCTACTGCAACATTTATTACCTGTTAGAAAACCCTTATTACAACATGATTATCGTCATGAAAAATCAATTATGAAGTCATAACTTATATATTTCTTTAAGTGATACGCTTTTATGAGGTACTACAGCAACATTTTTAAGAAGATTTGAAAAATACGAAGGTCATTTAAATGAAGTCCCGACCTTTCCCTGGAGTTTCAATTTTATAAGAAACTGAATTGTCGATTATTCTTGTAAATCTTATACTCTGATATACTCTATTAGCACTCGCTCATGGGAACTAGTTCTTGCCTTCTATATTTATTTTAAATTCATGACGGGGCCTCTCTCGTCGCCTCGTTCAGAAACATTTTCATTTGAACTCCAAAGGCCCATTTTCTGTAGTAACTTTCTTCTTATTGACGACAATCAAATTGTGCTTTCTTCACATTGACATTTCATAAACATTTCCCAAAATAACAGACAAATCTATCCACATTTCTAGAAACCTGCCTAATATGATTTAAAGATCTAAAATCAGAAAGAGATTGCACCGAGAAATTACCTTATTTTAAGAATTTTCTTCTAAAAACAGATTTCATTAAGAAGTAATCTCTATCTTCAATTTTATAGTCGTAGGAAGACATCGACAATTTTTTTAAACTTTGGAGATTTTCGAAAATTCAAAGCGTTTAGAAAGTGGGAATGTGCGCTATTTTTTAAGCGTACTTTACTCTATCTAAAAAAGTAAGTAATAATTTTGGAGCCTTTTTCGTGAAAATTTTGAAACTGAGATTGTATGTATCCCCAAAACCTGTATATCCGCTTAAAACTGACAATCCTTAGACATTAGCCAGATCGATGTGGGAGTGTCAATTTGGGAGCAAATTATGTGAGTGGTTAAAGTGCTGGTTTTGATCACGGATGACGGACAGACACACTATTTTTGCAACAAAAAAAATTCCGATTTCATGAATCCACAAAACATATGACTACACGAGTTGGACGAAGTAATTTACTAGATATAGAAGAAAGATTATCCACTTTTTTGATAACAGGAACTCACAATATGAGTTTTTTCTTTCGAAAAAATCGTTGTTTTTTACTGCAAAACGTTCTCTTTACTGAGAAGGCGAGGAAGAAAAACGTTTGTGCCATACAAATGAATCGCGCGCACATCACTTCTAAGGCGGTTGTCTCAGCAATTTCATCCACCATTTGCTTTAATGTAAAAAGTGCAATGCCATGCAAAAATTATGTGCATTAAAAGGTGATGAAGTTTTGATTACAATGGATGTGCTTAATGAACGTGCCCTTCGAGAGCAATGCAGACGAGTGGGGAAAGCGCGGGAGAACATACGTTGAGTATTGTGAGTGGCGCCATGGTTGAGAGGCCAGTGAGATTGAAGTGAGCGACGGGTGAGTGGTGGTTGAGCGGCAAGTGACCGGCGGGTAAGCGGCGGGTGAGCGGCGAGCGAGCGGCGGGTGAGCGGCGAGTGAGCGACGGGTGACCGGTCGTTGAACGGCGGGTGAGCAGTTAGTGAACGTTGAGTGAGCGGCGAGTGAGCGGCGAGTGAGCGGCGGGCGAGCGGCGGTGAGCGGTGGGTGAGCGGCGGGTGAGCGGCGGGTGAGCGGTGGTTGAGCGGCGGGTGAGCGGTGGGTGAGCGGCGGGTGAGCGGCGGGTGACCGGCGGGTAAGCGGTGGGTGAGCGCCGGGTGAGCACCGGGTGAGCGGCGGGTATGCGGCGGGTGAGCGACTGGTTGAGCGGTGGTTGAGCGGGGGTTGAGCGGCGAGTGACCGGCGGGTAAGCGGTGGGTGAGCGGAGGGTGAGCAACGGGTGAGCGGCGGGTGAGTGGCGGGTGAGCGGCGAGTGAGTGGCGAGTGAGCGGCGGGTGAGCGGCGAGAGAGACTTTCACATAGAAGTGCTGTGTGAGGCGCTAGGCAAATCATTATTAAGGTATTATGGCCATGCGAAGTAAAGTCCAATATTCATGCTCCAGACAATATGGCGTGTGAGTAACAGTAACAAAGGCTGACGGCTTTGACTTCTTTAATTTTCATAAGTAATAAGTTCAACTAGTTGAGGGTTTTTTGTTTAAGCAATTTTCATTTTTAGATTAGAATAGATAAATCATAAGGGCTGAATATCATGACTAGGGGTGGTATTTTGATGAAGTCTCTTTTCTTTTCACTTTAGAATAATGCCCTTCATTAAAGACATTCATTTTACGTTGTGAAGAAAGGAAGTGACCCATTTATACATGGCACGTTTTGCATTTGTCGATAATTTTTTGACCTTTTCTTTTTAAAAGCACGCTTATTTAATCTATTTTTAATGCAACTTTAATGATAATTTCTTCAAATACTATTTATCAAAAGCAAAAAGTTCTCCACAGAACTCATCAGAGTTCACGGAGAAATAATGATGTCAGACATATGAATATACGCAATCTACTTCTCCTGTGAGGTCTGTCGGCGTTTTGTCGGTTTTCATGATCATGTAAAAGATAAAAACAAACATTTCAAGAAAAGTAGTCAAAACGAAAAAATCGCAAGCTGAATGCACATGAACGAACTGAAGTCTCAATTACATCCGGACGGCGTACGCACTGTTCCTGACTTGGTAAATCATAATCGAAAACGGGGAGAATTTTTCTTTGTGAGGAAAAATTGAGTAATATAAATGAATTGAGAAATATTTTGGGGATTTTCGGGGGGAATTTATGTTTTGCCGAAATCGAGATAGAAAGATTATTATTTCTGTCAATTCTAGATGAATAAAAGAGAGAACTACAGAATGGCACAGACTTTGCCGTATTAGTTTTCTATTTCCTTTGGTTTCGGCTAGCTATTCGGACTTGCTACACTATTACGCACTGCCATCTATCGCCGCACCAAGTACATTTTTTTGGACAGTTTCTTAATTTTTCGGATTCCTAATACTAGAACGGGAATGTTACTTTAAGAATATTAAAGAACAGTAAAATCTCGTCCTAAATTCCAATTTTCTTTGAAAATGTGGAGCGGTTTTTCAGAATCTGGCCAGTAAGCGCCACTGTAAGTGCGAAATTTGAAAATCTTTTTCGCAGAAACTTTTCAAGATTTCGAAAAACTTCCTTTAAGTTATTTAAAGCACATATACTCACAAATACATCAATGTTCACAAATTGTTGGAAACATGCATATTAACGGTGTAAGAGATCTTGCAAAAAAATTACACGTGTGTATTTTTAAAAATAAATAATAAAAAAGTATTAAAAAACAAAAAAAAGAACATTACGTCATATTAAAGTGTGCAATTAGCACTATCCATTCGAAAAGTTTGAGGAAAAAATTTGGAGTCATTTTTAAGAAAATTGCGTTTGAGCGTTTCTGAAAATATGGAATTTTAAGCAAGTTTTGGCAGAAAACGGTTGTTTTTGAGAAACTTTATGTGATAATATTTAAAGCACATGTACTCGTAAATATATTAATGTGAACAAATCGCCGCTAATATAAATAGTAACGGCATGAAAGACAGGTGAAAAATATTACATTTTTGAAATTTATCTAAGAAAAGAATAGCGCAAATTGCTTGTTATGTCATCTCATAGACCACACTTAGTAATTTCCTACCAAACGTTTAAAGAAAAATATTCTTTTTTAAGTCAAAAGAGTCTTTTTTAAGAAAATTTGATTTTGTACTTATGTTAAAATTGCAAATATTGCACGCAATATTGCGCGAAAACTACTATAATTTCCAAAATAATTTACATGACCTTGGTGATAGAACTGAATTTGTAGAATCCATTTTATGTGAAGGAAAAATCTCTATCTTCAGTTTTGTAGTTGCAGGAAGACGCAAAAAAAAATCCAAAATTTTGCAATTTTTGAAAATTCACAGTGAACAGTGAAAATCGGACCTATGCCACCTTGATAAGTGCATTTTATTCCATTCTTACAAGAAATATAAAGGAAAAATTTGGAGCTGTTTTGAAAATTTTGAAAATGTCAGCGGGGTTTCATGTAAAGTACTCCCAAAAATTAATGGATGTTTTTTTCAAAATCGCGGCGCCTGTGGAAGCAGATTGACTGGGGAATATCCATTTTGGAAGGAATCGTACTTATGGTTTAGGCGCTAGTGTTGTTCACAGACGGGCAGACGGGCGTATTGAAAAGAACGACTTTTTCAGTATCAGGGGACCCCAAAACATTTATTTTCGTTAAAAGCCCGAAATCGATTTTCTGCAGCAAAATCCAATATAGCGTTTTTTTTCTAAATTAAGCAACTGGATTTATCCACTTTTTCATTACCAGGGCCCTGTAATAAAGAATTTTTCTGCCGAAAATAAAAATGGAAAGGGAAATAATAAGAATATCTCTACGTGGTAGAGGTATCGAATATCGCCACCACGTAAGAAGCATGGAAATGAGAAGAAAAACGGAAGTAGAAGATGCAGTGCACTGTGCCCAAACACTGAAGAGGAGATGGGCGGGGCATCTAGTAAGGATGAGACATGACCACACGGCAACGGTCTGGGATCCGAGTATCGGCAAACGGCAGGCAGGAAGACCTAGAATCAGACGGGCAAACGAAATAAGCACGTAGGTGCTTTGTGGACACAAACTGCACGAAACCGAGAATAATGAAAGCGTTACGGACCAACGAAAGAACACTGGCATGAACTTAAAATTGTATGAAAAAGTGGGAACTGGAAATCTAATAATACCTCAATCATGTAACTCAGCCTTCATATTAACGAGCTACCCTCTATCTTGGAAAGGCCTTTGGCCCGTATGGGATTCTACTATTTTTACATGTAGCTGGACAAAACCTGAAAAAGCGAGACTGAGCAGCGACGGCAGGCAGCTCGCTTCGCCGTGTGCGCCGTGGGTGCTTGCGCCTAATTAAATGAGCGAATGAAGTGAGCGGTGGCGACGGCGTCGCTCGGCGCACGAGCGCCACTCGAATTAAAATCGATTCCTTGTCGCCTCGGTCCGGTGGAAACAAGCGCCTCGTAATCCCTTCCCCTTCAATTAGCATCTTCCGGCCTCCTTGCCCCGCCACCTGGCGCCGCCGCCGCCATCTCCAACGCCACCGCCGCCTCAATGCCTCCGCCATCTCCAACGCCACCGCCGCTGCCACCTCCAACGCCACTGCCGCCGCCATCTCCAACGACACCGCCGCCGCCACCGCTGCCATGCCTCCGCCGCCATCTCCAACTCCACCGCCATCTCCAACACCACCCCCGCCATCTCCAACGCCGCCGCCGCTATCTCCAACGGCGCCGCCGCCATCTCCAACGCCGCCGCCGCCACCGTCATCTCCAACGCCACCGTCGCCGCAATGCCTCCGCCGCCGCCGCAGCCACCATCTCCAAAGCCCTCGCCGCCATCTCCAACGCCACCGCCGCTGCCATCTCCAACGCCACTGCCGCCGCCATCTCCAACGCCACAGCCGCCGCCACCGCTGCCATGCCTCCGCCACCATCTCCAACGCCCACGCCACCGCCATCTCCAACTCCACCGCCATCTCCAACGCCATCGCCGTCGCCATCTCCACAGCCACCGCCGCCGCCATCTCCAACTTCACCGCCATCTCCAACACCACCCCCGCCATCTCCAACGCCGCCGCCGCTATCTCCAACGGCGCCGCCGCCATCTCCAACGCCGCCGCCGCCACCGTCATCTCCAACGCCACCGTCGCCGCAATGCCTCCACCGCCGCCGCAGCCACCATCTCCAAAGCCCCCGCCGCCATCTCCAACGCCACCCGCCGCTGCCATCTCCAACGCCACTGCCGCCGCCATCTCCAACGCCACAGCCGCCGCCACCGCTGCCATGCCTCCGCCACCATCTCCAACGCCCACGCCACCGCCATCTCCAACTCCACCGCCATCTCCAACGCCATCGCCGTCGCCATCTCCACAGCCACCGCCGCCGCCATCTCCAACTTCACCGCCATCTCCAACACCACCCCCGCCATCTCCAACGCCGCCGCCGCTATCTCCAACGGCGCCGCCGCCATCTCCAACGCCGCCGCCGCCACCGTCATCTCCAACGCCACCGTCGCCGCAATGCCTCCACCGCCGCCGCAGCCACCATCTCCAAAGCCCCCGCCGCCATCTCCAACGCCGCCGCCGCCATCTCCAACGCCACCGCCGCTGCCATCTCCAACGCCATTGCCGCCGCCATCTCCAACGCCACCGCCGCCGCCACCGCTGCCATGCCTCCGCCACCATCTCCAACGCCCAAGCCACCGCCATCTCTCACTCCACCGCCATCTCCAACGCCACCGCCTCCATCTCCAACGCCGCCGCCGCCATCTCCAACGCCACCGTCGCTGCCATCTCCAACGCCACTGCCGCCGCCATCTCCAACGCCGCCGCCGCCGCCACCGCTGCCATGCCTCCGCCGCCATCTCCAACGCCGCCGCCGCCGCCATCTCCAACGCCACCGCCGCTATCATCCCCACCGCCATCTCCAACTCCACCGCCATCTCCAACGCCACCGCCGCCGCCGCCGCAACGCCTCCGCCGCCGCCGAAAAATCCCGGCGGCGCGGCGCGGAGAAGCGCCCGATCCCTGGGTGATAACGGGTCTTGCTCCGCGGCGGCGCTGTCGATTTGCGGAAAAGGGAGGAGGGCGAGAGGATTAAGGGGCAACCGGGCTAGGAATGGGGCGATGTTAAAAGGAACGTCTTGCCGGCGGCAGAGACCTCTGTTACTTCCGTGAGCTAATCGGGCGACCCTCGAGATCCTTGGAATATTGGCTAATGAAAAGTCAGAAAATTTGTCGGCTTTCGGTTACAAGAGTTTGAGTTGTCGAGCGGAACGATCTTTCCAAATTACAACTGCTTGAATAATGTCCATTTATAAATGTACTAATCTGACTGAAATATTTGTGTATTGTCCTTTTGTTACAAATCAAATAATCAGAAACGATTTATGGTACAGCATAGCCAAACTTGTCTCAACACCTAATGTATATTTGTAACGATTCGGTATTGCATTATTTTTTCATTTTATACACATTAATATTTTATAACTACAAAATAAAGAGGTCATTGAAAAGAAATTTAACAGTTGACGATTCCTACAATGCATAATGTTTGAATAAACACTTGCTCATCCTTTTCAAATAAAAAGATTCAAATCCATTTGAAATAAAAATATTTATTAACAAAAATAACAGAAAATTAAGCAAACTACCCATACTTATTAATGTATAAAATTTTCTTATTCTATGATTAAAAATGAAACCAAAATTTAATAAACCAACTCAACAATACATATCTTTTGAAATTTTCATCTAAAATTCATATTGTTTGTCAAACTTTCATAGTCATTCCTGCGCACAGCTTTGAATTATATTAATTTCTTGAATCCAGTTTATTTCACTTTTTATCTCTCAGGCACATTTACAATTTCAAGTTCCTCGACAACACTCTCTTACTCTCTTACTGAGCTCAAGTGTTTATGAGCTCACGTTTGATCTCAAAGACATTCAGACCAATTCTCTTCGTTTTCAAGTTCCTCGACAACACTGTTATTCTCTCTTACTGAGCTTGAGTGTTTATGAGTTCACGTTTGATCTCAAAGACGTTCAGACCAATTCTCTTCGTTTTCAAGTTCCTCGACAACACTGTTATTCTCTCTTACTGAGCTTGAGTGTTTATGAGCTCACGTTTGATCTCGAAGACGTTCAGACCAATTCTCTTCGTTTTCAAGTTCCTCGACAACACTGTTATTCTCTCTTACTGAGCTTGAGTGTTTATGAGCTCACGTTTGATCTCGAAGACGTTCAGACCAATTCTCTTCGTTTTCAAGTTCCTCGACAACACTGTTATTCTCTCTTACTGAGCTTAAGTGTTTATGAGCTCACGTTTGATCTCAAAGACGTTCAGACCAATTCTCTTCGTTTTCAAGTTCCTCGACAACACTGTTATTCTCTCTTACTGAGCTTAAGTGTTTATGAGCTCACGTTTGATCTCAAAGACGTTCAGACCAATTCTCTTCGTTGACTCCTGACACTGATCTCACTACTTCCATCACCAAGGCATTCAATACCTTTTCCATAACTTCTTCTGCGGAGGCTTTGGTCACATCTATGTCTTGTCACGTTGGTTCGTCACAATATTATATTCTAAATATTCAATCCCTCTCTTTTAAAAGCATCTTCAGAGGTTTGAAATATATTACATCTCTTTTTCTAAAATACGTTGCGACACTATATTACACGAATTCACATTTTGCTGCTTATGTTTATGGTAAAAATATTCTAACAATTCTTTTATCAACATGGTGTATTTCAATGATGATCGACCCAATTCAATTTCATTATGCTTGCTTGGGTCACTACATCCGTTATTTTAGTTTTTGCTCTAGTTCAATCACTATTTACGTTGCGCGTCGATGTCATGTGTAGAATTTTGCGCACCATTTTTCTTTGACATCTTCTAAGAGAAATTTTGTGTTTCTGCGTTAGTGACCAAGTTGTGATCCGTAGATAGAACCGGTAGCACACATGTGTTCATATTTTTTTCTTCATTGAGATATTTATTTTCTTGTTTAAAAGAATGAATGCTTGAGTCCAAAATTTGTTTCATTCCATTGTTATTCTGGCGTTGATTTCTTGTTTTGTTACGTTTTTGAACGAGATCAACAACCTTGGGTCCAAAATTTGTTTCATTACATTGTTATTCTGGCGTTGATTTCTTGTTTTGTTACGTTTTTGAACGAGATCAACAACCCTAAGTATTTATATTGATGTTCGTATTCAGTACTTCGCCGATCTACTGTCACTTGATTTTGGTTGGAGGATTGTCCTTATCTTTTTTATTTTCGTAGTTTAAGTTCTACTATATGGCATTCTTTGTTAAATTGCGAAAGTATTTCTGGTAAAATTACAGGTGTAGTTGCTAATAATATTATGTCATCTGCAAACCATACGTTGGTTAGTTTCCCGCCGTTGATGCAGATTCCTGTTCGTTTCTTCCAATTCGAAATACTAATCCTAATAAACACGTAAGTAATTATGGAGAAATGAGACCACCCTGTTTCATTCCGCGTTTTAGCCGAAATGATTGACCTACTTGATCTGTGCGCACAAGAGCTTGGCTTTCATAATTAAGGTTAATCAACAATCTCATGTACTTTACAGGCACGCCTTGAACAGTAAGGACTTCGAACAAAGGGATGTGTTCCGCTCAGCGGATGCCTTGTGGAAGTTAATGAAAGTAATAAGACGCTTTAAACAGAACTCCTGTTCTTGTTTTATTGTGAGCAGTTGGTTCTGCCCAGCGGGCCTGTTTCAGGCGGGTGAGCCAATGGATACTGGTAGCTCAGGAAAGTAGAATGGCATTTTAACTGGTTTAATTTGATTTAAAATGCGAAACAATACAAGACACGATAAATGGTTGTAATTGCAGGCAACCTACGATTATATGAGATGAATGAAAACTAGTAATTAATGATAAACAATGAGTAAAGTAATATGAAAATATAACAAATACAAATAATTAAGACGCAATTGTTTTGATATTTGCACCAATGAAACTAACTGCTCAGTTTTGATAGGTGCATCATTAATTAAGCGCTATTATAAATCGTTTTGGAATTTACAATACGGGCAATAGTTGAAAATTTAGTTACTATTAGTAATTCAGCAAGATGACGTTTTCACGATATTTAAATTAAAGAGTAATACCTTGTTTTCATTACTCATCTACGTAGGGTCTGGATAGCAATAGTTGCTCATAATGAGCGACTGTCAGTATTATACGGCGACGGTTGTGATGGTTAATGCCTGGAGTGGCGATCTTTCCATCTTCCTTGTTTTAACCTTATCCCTTACTTACACAATAACATGCATTACACTACCACATATGCCTGGAGGCCGTTCGGGTGCTTGGAGCTTGTCCCAGCTGGAGCGGTGGCCTGCTCGTTAGAGATACCTATTTGGGCGAAAACCCCGCTAGCCGTCGCGAAGGCTAGCTGTTTGCAATGAAATATTTAAATTGTGCGAAGTTAAGTTCTTAAAATAGGGATTTAAAGTTTTAATCTTCTTTAAAAAAAAGTATTTTAGATAAAAAGTTACGGAGCTATGGCCAATTGAAAAGTGTCTTTTTATATCGTTTCAAACGTAAAACTGACCATATTCGGACTAATGTGGCCCACTGTTTGAGTCAAATAAGAAATGTTGGATAATCATAAAATTGTTGTGAAATAACATGGGCACCACGTCAGCCAAAAATAAGCTGATATAAATACCATTAAATATTTATTCGTTATTTTCTAAAAAGTAGCGAAAATGCCGACAAAATGTGGTGTTTATGAGGTTTGTGGCACCCCTAAACTAAGTTTAAAATCGGTTTCATTGGTGCCAATGTTATTCTTGCATCAAAAACTAACTTGTTTCGTTAAACCTCTACAAATATCTTGAATTCAGCTTAATAGTGAAAAAAATAAATCATATAGAGCTGTGCGGTAGAAATGTGGTCGTGGCGCGCGGTGACGTTTTAGCCGATTGAAGTGAAATAGTTAAATTGTGCTAAGCAAAGTTCTTAAAGTAGAGATTTCAAGCTCTAATCTTATCTAAATTAAAAGTATTTTGAATTAAAAAATCCGGAGCTATGGTCAATTGAAGAGTGTCTATTTCTATGGTTTTAACGTAAAATTGGCTATATTCGAGCTAATGTGGCACATTGTTTGCACCAAATAAGTATTGGTTGATGATCATAAAATTGTTACAGGGTAACGTGGTCACCACCTCAGCCCAAAATACGTTGATAAAAATGGTAGGAAATGATGCGGTGATTACGATGTTTCCATCATAGAAATGCATATGAGGCGTTGGTTCTTCATCGTAAGTATTTATTTTCGCATAAAGCTTTTTCGGCCGCATTGTGGCCATCTTCAGTGCTACAACAACAATAATAATAATAATAATAATAATAATGATAATAATAATAGTAATAATAATAATAATAGTAATAATAATAATATATCTAAATTACAAAAATTAAAAATAAAAATTTTACAGAATATTGTTGTGAAAATGGACACAGAATTTTTGAAAATGAGAAATGAAAATTAAAATAAATGGAATCTATTACAAATAATATTATGAAACAAACTAGAGTGAAAGAAAACTGGAAAAATTATAATATAAAAATGTGAAAATGGAAACATAATTTTGAGAAACAAATGTACGTTCTGAGGAGAGGTGAAAATAGGAAATGAATAAATATGTAACTAAATAAATAAATGAATTAATAAATTTAGGTGAGCAATCTAATTGGTATGTAAATAAATTGAAGTTTTCGAATCAGAAAACATGTTCTGTGAAAGATCACGATTTTTATCTTAATTCTATACGCCGCACCGATTGCTCAAATATGGCTTTTTTTGGTTCTTTTTTGACATTTGGTCTTGTAGAGCACAATAGATGCATAGGAAAAGTCTGAATATTTTAATGTTTTTCGCACATTGATACCCAAGAACCCTTGTACAAAAATACAATTTTTTCGATGGCGTAAGCTGTTAAAAAGTTGGCTAAAAAGTAACATTTTCCGCAATGTTTACGATTTTCTGACCCATACAATGTTCTAATCACCCATTCTACATGCATATTCGTACTTAGAGGTTTTTTGGGTCTTGATGTCAGATTCCAGATAGTGATTCTTGATGTCCCACTCCAGAAACAGGAATCTGATGTCATATTTTTAAAATTTATAATGAAACGTGTACCATTTATATCAGATATACATTTATATTAATGAATAAGATCCTCTTTCGATGTTTACGTTTGTATTCATTTTCATTTGTTACATAGAAGACGAAAAGATATAAAAAAATTTCAACGTGACGTAATAAAACCTATTTACTTCTTTCAGCTGGTCCTGGAGGTATGTTTACATTCTTGCGAGGTGAATTAGATGCTTTATTCGGATCTTTCAGACTTGAATGTGTCGGTTCTTTGTGACTGGATCTCGACGTCTGGCTTGGTCCTAAAATCGTCCCATACTCCTTGGAAGTGGTGGCCGCCGCGTTCCTTGAATCTTCGTTAGCTGAAACTGAGGCGGATTTGAGCCTCATTTCCAACACCTCCCTGTTCATGGATGGACGCGAGGCTCGCAAGCTGTCATAGCGAGCGAGTGTGGGCGTTGCCGACTCTTCTTCCTGTGAAGAAAAACAAACAAAACTCCTTGTCTTTCACAACTGTGATATTTCAATGTAAAAAAAATAAAGACTGAAAGATAAGATTTTGACTAATTTTTGGGAAATGTATTGTACATCTGTTAAATTGATACGACCTAATCGATGGTATATACTTTGATTTCATTAAAAATGCATAACCCTGGGTTCATATTAAATCTAGAATCTTGACACGTGCTGAGTACAATTTTGTTTGAAGTAAAAATCGAAATAATTTCTGTTTCGCTAAAAAATCTCTATTTTAATGTATTCCTACATTACTCTGGTATTTTTTGGTCTGCCCTAGCTTACTCTGGCCTGCAATGGTCTACCCTGCCCGGTATTATCCTGCCTCGTCCCTTCAGCTCAGATCCAAACTGTTTCACCACGCCCTACCTCTCAAGGCGCCTTGCCCGTCCACTATGGATTTGTTTTGCGAAATTGTAGCTACCACCATAGATGCCAACTTTAAACACAAATCAATATATTCTAGTATTCATCTAGCAACAAGGATGACCTTCAGTTACTCAAACTCTAATTGCTGTTAAGGTAGTGAATCAAAATCCATTTAGTAAAAAATTGTATAGGATTTTCAGAAACTTCTGATTCACTTTTACTGGATGGCTTCGGCGTTTTCAGATATTTGCAAAATCTAAACAGTACACACAGAAGTTTTTTTAAATATATGGGAAAGGAGAAATAGGGTAGTTTTACGATACCTCTTGTAAATAATTCTTCTCGCGATTGGAAAGTATTCTGTACAAAATTTCATTAATATCGGAGTAAAAGTATACATTTGTAGGGAAGTAGAAATATACATTATTCCTCATACAAATAAACATTCTTAGAGAATTTTAATTGCAAAAACGTTGCCTAAGGTAAGCTTGACAAAATCATTTACCTTTCAATGGAAACCCTCATCAAAATTATCGTAGCCGTTCCAGAGATTAGACCATCCAAACATATAGACCGATAAAAGTTGTAAAAACAATTTAATTTCATGTTAGTTTTATATCATCTAAATAATCATATGAGATAACAAAAAGACAGTAATTTTGTAATCACACACACACACACACACTCCAAAATTATTTATATACGTTAAATGAAAGATATTTCACCTCCAGTAAAATAGAAAGGGGTGAAAAGGATGAGTAAATTGACTGGGTGGAAATATGTGGCAACACTTTGTTTAAAAAATTTCACAAAGCCGAGTTAGGAAGCTGTGCGAAGTGAGATGCAGCTCTTTCGACAGTCGGGAAAAGGATAAAGGAGTGTCCCCAAAAATGTACTTTCAAGAGGTATTCGTAAGGCTCAGTACAAACATCGTTAATTATTTGGTATAATGGGATGGATTGTGGTAATATCCGTTTCATATTATTTATTAGACTGACCATATTGCTGGGGTAAAATGTCACTTCTTTGTTTTATTGGCATGTGGTAGTACGTGTCTGAACATCGAGTAACGTTCTGATTCTCAGACCTTCCTGCTACTCATTTGCAAAGAAATTGAAATGAAGTTCAAGAAAAGTCTATCACATGTGATCATACATGCTTGAAGAGACGAGTTATCACAAAGTAATGTAGGATTAAGAGTGATTACACCTTCACATCTGTGTGACCATGGTCACTCATCTGGAACGATCATGTATTGTCCTATTACTAGCGCAACTTTTCTTGACCGATGGCTTGGAGAAATGCGTGTAAAGTGGGGGTATTAGTAACGACATCGGCCACTAGATTTTATGAAGCAATGCCAATCTCTGGAACATCAGTCATACCTTCCCAACTTTCTCAATAATTTGAGTTATAATTTCTCAGGACTTCGAAGTATTTCCTATGATGAGTCTGATCTGCTGTGGCCATTTCTTTAGATTTTGTTTAGAAAAAATACGACCAAGTGTTCTCGGTTTCAACGGTAAATAGATTTTATTACGTGCCAATGAAGATTTGTTTGGAATGTTGTCATCAGTGCTCGTTGCGAGCTTTTGCCTTCAACTGTTTATTGTCCAGAGGAGGGGGAAGCAAGGTCATCGGTCAAGAAAAGTTGCGCGGGTAATAACTGAGATTTATTTTCTTACTAATTAATTGACATGTATTCTTGTTGAAGGCTCCAAATCAGAGTCGAAACCACAACTTGTTACAATACTCGATGTAATAGAAGATATAAATAAATAACTTTTGTGAAAAATTTTCACCATTTTAAATCTGTGAAAATCTCTGTAACACTAGCATGATTTAAATGTGTAAATTTGTTTGAAATATAAACATTTAAAAGTCTGTTTAAAGGAGATATGAATATTGTTAGTAGAATACTAACAATATTCTACATACGTAGATATTAATACCCAGTAAAATTTACTCACACTTTTTAGATCTAGATTTCCGAAAAACTATGTTATGTAGATTACGAAATAACGCTCAAAAAGAAGGAACTTGAAGTACACAAAATTAAATAATCCAAGGCAAATCATATTAAGATAGAGTAAGAAATAGTTTTTCAATTTTTACAAGTAATCTTTTATCAAGAATGTCAAAACTGTTCCTCCTCGTGTACATTACTGGCACAAATTGCAATTTCCTTGCGACATACTGCGATTAATCTTTTGTGATTTCTTTGATTTCAAAAAAATATTTAATAATTGATTTCGTATTCTTATGAGTAATTTCACTTAACTTCTGGTAAGAAATTATGTACGCAAAGAATAAACTAGTTGTCTTGGAGAACTATCTTCAATACAAAACACTGACACTGCTCCTTTAGCTTCTTTGTATATTAGTGTTAGAACCTTACTTCTAGGAAAATACTTCAAAAGAAGCTTCATGAAACATTGCGGATACAGAAATCACATTTTGTTTTTTGTATTGAAAAATGCAACTGTAACTTTCTCAAAAACATCATGCGACACTAACGATGTGTAAAATTTATTGCTTCTTGGAAAAACCACCATTGAAACCGACCAAACGGCTTTCAAGCACGTTTCTCGTGAAGAAGCTCCGATTGGCTAGACTCAGAGACGTGGAAATAGAAAACAAAAACGTCGCGCAGTAACATTCACTTATGATTAGTCTTCTAGGGTAAATGTAGATCTTGGCTGTCCGGGTGACACTGGTTTGCTGAGAAAGACCACGACAAGAAGGTCGAATCGTCGGCAACATAAGCCTTTGAAGCGACTGTGTCACCCAGGCAGCCAAGACCATTTAGTTGACTCTGGTCGCGAAGCTTACGACTTCTAAGGTATATAAAGTCGTAGGCTTCCTCGGACAGTAAAGTGATCCATGTGAATGATCTTGTCTGTCCTGGTGATGTGTCTGTCCCGCGTCGAGGGCTGTCTTGTCCGACGGCTCGATCAGTCTCGTCGTGGTCTTCCTCAGGGCTAGTCTGCGCCGGAGTGGTCAGCGCTCGATTTTACAGGTTGTCCGGGGAGGAAACGTCGAAACTTTAAAAATAAGCTCTTAAGACAATTTTAAGCACATTTTGTCTAATAAACTACATGGATATTCCGAATAGCTGAGACGCTACAGGCACTCAAATGTTGGTTTGAAAATATGCTTCATAGGCAAAACTTTGCATTGCAGAAGCATAGAAATACTCCAGAAATATGTTAATTGTTTATTCTTAACAAAAGAAATTAATATATTTGACCACAAAGCATAATTAATCCAGAAATGAAAAGGCAACCAATTTACGCAATTTGACTGCTTTTTATTTCTTGGTTAATTTTTCTTTCTGAACAAATATATTTATTTCTTTTGTAAATAATAAACAATTTAAACATTTATGGAGTGTTTCTATGTTTCTACAATGCATATTTTTGCCTAGAAAGCATATTTCGAAACCAACTTTGAGTGCTTATTGCAGCGAATCTATTGGAATATCCAGTAGTTTATTCGACAAAATATGCTTAAAATTGTCTTAAGAGCTTATTTTCGAAGTTTCGACGTTTCCTCCTCGGACATCCTGTATACATGGGTGGGGGCCGAGTACGAGCCGGCCACTCGGAAGGCCGCACATCAACAGCGAGAGGGGGGGTCAAGTCGGGTTGCGCGGCGCCTGATCGGACGGCAGGGAACGGTTCGTCGGGCAGTAGGGAGCGGTCCGGGATGGGACGGCATGGGCCGATCCGCGGTCGGCCAGCACGGTGCGGTCCGGAGGCGTACCGCATGGATACACACTGCAAACCCAAAACATTGCAACAAGTGCGCGCAAGAGCTCCCACAAGGGAGTAGACCGCAAGAACACAACTTCGTGTATGTGCGGAGTCGGACGGCGGGTGACAGGGCGGGCAACACAGCTTTCGTCACCCGGATAGCCAAGATCATTCTAGGGTAAATGGTCGAACCAATGATATCACGTCTGCATCAACATTACCGCATCGGGAGAGTGCATCAACGTGATGTCACTGCAGTCCCTCTGGCCGGGAGGTCCTAGGTTCGAGTCCCGACAGCAGGATTTTCGACACTAGTTTGTCAGCTAGGTCGAATTCAATCACTGCCTGGAGGAGTATTCTAGCGGCCGGCTGCTCTGATCGGTAGTTTTCCGTGGTTTCTCCGATCAACACTAGGCGAATGCCGGAGCAGTACCCTAACAAACGGGCCACGGACCGCGCGCGATCTTTCCTTCCTCTTCCTTGTCCTATCCTCTCCTCTTACACAGACTTACACTAACATACACTACACTACCGGGAGACCGGTCGAGAGCTTAGAGCAACGGTGCCCCGCTGGTGGGAGATACCTGGTTGAGGGGAAATCCGAGGGGTAGGTCGGCGCCATCCAGCGGGGAAAAAGATCATCGCCACCTCCCGAGAAAAAACACGCACCACATCTACGGGACTAATGACCTGAGTATTTGACGCGCCCGGAAACAGTAATCAATCAATGAAACATTACCGCGACGCTTTGGGCGTCCTGCGGGCTGCGGTCGCCGATGCCGGAGACCCTGGGGCTCCTGGCGGCGGCGGCGGCGGCGGCCGAGGCGTGGCCCTGCGGGCCGTAGGGGCTGTAGAGGTAGAGCTCCTGGGAGGCGGTCTGCGCCGAGGGCGGCGCCAGCGACGGGTGGCGCAGGCGGCGCCGCTCCACCGCCTTCTGCGTGAGCGTCGTGGGCCGGTTGTTGGACGGCTTGCGCGAGTCGAAGCGCACCATCACGCTGAACAGCTCTTGGAACACCTGCCGGAGCAGCAGCGCCGCCAACCGCCGCACATAGCAGTATTTGAGATGAAAAGCAGGGCAAAATTATTAAACCCATTTTAGTCCAATCTGATTACATGAATGGTGGTAGCTTATCATAATTTTGGACAATTTAAGAAAAATAATGAGAAATATATGAATATCATGGAAATTTTAAAAAAATCAGCTGAAATGTTTACAGTTAGAATGAAACCATTACCTTTGCGACGGCCAGATTTGAAATAAAGAACCGGTCTAAATGAATTGAACACATTTTATTCCAAATGTTTAACAGGAACGGTGATAACTTATAACTCTGTACATTATAAACAAAAGAATGAAATAATAAAGAGAAAAATACAGGTGAAATGTCTATAATAATCAAAATCGCTACTCTCGCAATCGCTAGTGTTTTCAGCATCCTCATTGTTGTCTTTGCTGTCGGAGCTACCATAGACATCGCAATACATAATATTTTTATGCATAAACATAAACGATGCATCATCGTTTGGTGTGCTAGCTACTAAAATATTCAATGCCTCATTTGAAAATGGTTTCAATTTACTCTTCCTTTTTATTCTGTTGGAACTGATGAGTGGATCGGATGGCGGATCGGCGCGCCAGGCTACGAAAACGGTTTCTCTACGACTACTGCAGAATGTGTATTCATTTCTGCACGGTACTGGATGCAGTAATGATTAGCCATGCCCTTAAATACATTTGGTATTTGTTCAATGGAACGTGACGTTCAGTTCAATTGTATCTGAACCTACTGAAATAAATAACTTATTTTCTCTACGACCATTGCAGAATGTATACATTTCTGCACGTTGTTGGATGTTATTGTTATTGGATGTTACTGCACGTTATTGTTAACGTGACATTCGATTAAATTGTAACTGAACCTACTGATAACATAAATACAGAACTTAATTTCTCTGCGACTACTGGAGAATGTAAACATTTCTGCACGGTATTGGATGCAGTAGTGATGCCGATTCCACAAGTCGTGCGAGAATATTATTCTTGCAGCAGCCTACAGAGGCGCTGCGTGCTCTGCCGCGACCTGTTTTGCAACTGTTGTAAAATAGGTGAACCACGAAACACTATGCGAGTTGGTGTTTGTTAGGGTCAAAAAGCATTGAGCGTTCTGTAGCCATTCTGTAAAGTTAAGGAGCCCATTTAGTATTTTTAAAATATCAATTTCAAAGTCCTAGGGAAAGTACGAAGTATAGTCTCGTACTACGTCGCTCATGTCGTAAACCTCAACTCGTGAATAATAGCTATCATTCTACGCTCGTTGAAGAATATCTATTCCACCATGCGCGCCTGTAGGGTGCCCAGTTCCGATCGGCGATAAATCGCTTTCCACATTACTCGAGGACAAAGTTTAATCACAAAATGTGGAGCAATTTTTGAAAATATTGAGGCTTCATGGAAAGTACCTTCAAAAATCAAAATATCCGGCTCTTGAATCAATTCAGATCGATCGGAGAACATAAAAGTGGGAGAAAATCATCTGTAAGCTTTACGCGCTAGCGTTATCAGAGACGGACAGACGGATGCACGTTTTGGACGAATGGACGTTGTTCACACACAGACGGACGAAGAGACGTTTTGCCGTCAATCGATTTTGTTTTGTCTCCAGGCCCCAGAAAATGTGGATTCTGACTTCACAACAAGATTGCACTATAGCAGCTGAGCAGAACTACCGGTACGCAGGATTCATGCAGCCCATCTGGCCCGTCTTTCCTGCGGCCCGCGGGCGTTAACCGCTGAATAATAGTTAAACAGACTTCAGAAATTACATCTTATGCAAGCACGATTTACTTTCAACATCCATGTTTCTTCAGAAAGCGCTCGAGAACGCGTAGTGCTTCGTTGTAATAACAACGTTGACTAAAATCACCTCTCAGTAAGTCAACTATTAATTCTGCTCGTGTGTCGGCGAATGTGATGTTTCGCATTCTCGACAATGGAAAACCAATATGAGGGGACTGTTGCTCTCTGATTTGGGCATATTTCATGTCAGGCAATGAAGTCTTAAAGTAAGATACTTGTGTGAAGAGCAATTTTCGATCTTTTGTGATGTTGGAATAAGTGCAGCAGTTATTTGGTGCTTGTAATAGTACAGTGGTTGATCACTGAATCCAAAATAGAGGACTTTCAGTAGAAAAGTGGGAACGTTTTATCTAACAAAAATTGGGTAAAACGATCAGTAATTTCAAATGTTGTAATTTCAGAGCAAACGAAAAAGTTTCCAAAAAGAAAATTCAAGTCACGTGTAACGCGTGATATACGCGTACGTTCGCTTTATGACACTGACATTGCGAGAAATCTCTGCGGCCCGCCACAACATGCTTTATAACGTTTTAGCTCTCGGACTTCATAAGATTGTACTCGTCTGCTCTCTATCGGTAATGTTTTTACATAAATCCAATAAGTAGGATATGCGTGAATAAAAGTAAAATGTATACAGTGTTACCTAATTTCCATACCCTCAACCCCATTCACAGTCTCCAGCACGCGCAAGGAGCAACATGCAATACTCACTACTGTGGCTATTGTACTAGCCACAGTAGTGAGTATTGCATGTTGTTCCTCCTTACTTTCCGTTTAATTAGTATACTACCCATAATAAAATTGTTACGCAGAATTCAAATAACGTCTAATATACTTGCAAAAGTAAGAGGCCAACTAGAAAAATTATTGTTTCTTTACTTTAATTTCTATGGAACTTCCAGCTCTTATTAATTACTAATCACCTCTTTACAATCCTATTTTTAGGATTATTTCAACTTTCACATTTTTTGCAAATGAAAGAAAAAGCACATTTATCAAATACAACATAAGATACCTCTCTTCATAAGATGAGTTCTTTTCTAGTTTTCTTCCGAACATTGTGTTCAATCTATAGAAAAGGCGTTTCCCTTATCGCCTCTAAAATATGTATCTCACGGAAATCTCGTCGAACTCGTTCTTCGAATAACATTTAATATATGCATTCTTTAGAAAACATGGAAGAGTACATTTCAAATTAAATCAAATTGCAAGAACTGCGAATCCTTAAAGAAATGGCACCAGTCGTTTCCTGGAAGCGCAGTGCAACATTTCAGTCTAGTGAGCTCCACTTCGTGAAACTGTGCAGCGCCGCAAGTGGTGCTCAAGAAATTAGCAGAGGGACAATACACGAAGCACCATAGAGCAAGCTTTGTGTTTCTTGATAATATCCAAGAATTACAAAAGGAGTAGGCAGACGCAAAGACTTAAAAAGATTTCGTATTCTAGAAATAGCAATTTGAATTCCTCAAAATTTATTTTCATTATCATTATTCTACCTGCCTAACTATTGTATTTATATAATTATTTTTAGTGTCGTTATACTACCTGCCTACTTAGTTTAATTATATATTTATATTATCGTACTTTTGTCACGTAATGTTTAAAGCACACTACTACAGCGCGAATTCTTATAATAGGTCGAATTTCGCTGGTTATTGTTAAGTTAAATTGTATAATATGAAGGAGTATTGTTTGCCGGCGCTAGCAGATCTTATGTCCCATTGTAAGCGGTAACCGGAGATGCACATGACTCGTGTATCCTTCATGACAGCCAGCGAAAATGGAAGCTCTGAAAGCCCGACGGTGTTGAAAATTGTCTATCACTGTGGTTGTTTAGCTCTTTATATTCCAGTTCAGCCATTATTGCCGCACTTGTCCAATAATTATTTTCCATTGTGTACAAAGATAATTGTTATAATATGTGAAGGGAAAATGGTACTTTGTGAATAATGTGTTAAGATAAAGGACAAATTATCAGTAACTTTAAACAATGCATTATTTAAAGTATTCGAAAAAGTCCTTGCCGTATTTTATTGAAGATGTTTCAAGATTCTAGAAATTATATTTAAAACTTTACAAATACGAGCGTGCGTCAATGCAAAAGAAAACATTGCAAAATTATCACACAATTAATAATGAGGGTTCGGGATATTTAACAAGTGAATAATAAAGAATAAAAATATACATCTCATCTAAGAGTTTCTATAAAAAAACTTGCCAGAGAAGGGGAAGAATGATGCGAGTTTAGGTCCAAGGACAATACTAATGATAATATAATGAGCTAGAAATTTTCGCCATTTTACAGCACTCAAGTACACACATTTTGAACCAACAGCCCGAATGTACCGCGTACTTGGAGCAAACGTCCCAAGGCCAAACTGGGCGACTAGGAATGAAAAGAAGGTGGTTGAAAAGGGTGATTGTTAAAGGTGGTAGTTGTGATTCCCCGTCATAATAATTCAACACACAAATAAAACATCCAAGTCCGCTGCGGGATTCTAACTTGAGACCTTTGGACTCGGTTCTGTTAAGGAGACTTCGTCTTTCCAAATTCAGCTACATAGGAAAGCTGACTATTTATTTGCTTTCACAATGGGGGAAGCATTTACGGTATTACGTATCATGTGATAATTTATTATTTCTGCTGGTAGGTTTACAACCTGGTGGCAGAACACTATAATTTACACATTACATTAATTTTGAGACAATAGTACTAATAATCATAATGATGAGATAACAATAAAGTCAAAGGATATTAACTATGTCATAGGATGTCTAAGAATTCCGCTGTTAACGTCTTGCGAATGCTCTCGACTGTTCCCGGTGACGTCGCATCGAAGGATGTGATGGTGACGTTGCGAACATCTTGTCATGATCTTTCCTCAAGACTGAACAATAAACAAGATGGCCGAAATGACGGCATTCCAGCCTTCGACGTGACATCACGCGGTCAGTCAAGAGCATTATCAAGGATTATGGTACTCATGGTGTGTGTACCGCTATCAAAAGATAAAAACAACGTCATACGCGCGATTCAAACGTGAACCACAAGGCTAGACTGCGAACCATCAAAATACACTGTTTAGATTGGCAATCAGTCAACCAATAAATGAGCTTTATTTTACGTGACAAGGATTAGGCAATCAGGACTGCTCTTCCGAGCATGCAAATTTCGCCACGCTTCCTTTCCTCATCTAGCACAAAAGGTTTTATTCGAGCTCTGAAACAGGTGATTAGGACTTAGTCCAGAGGCTTCTTTAGGCTTCAAGATCGTTTACATGCAGCAAATCTACATACTCGTACAACGTGATACAGCTGGTTTTCAAAGAAAGTGTGTTTTTGTTCCTTAAAAGTACCTGGTTTCGGTTGGATTTTAATACGGGAATGGGTATTAACAGTCCTAATACGCTAATCGTCACCGAAACCGCAGATCATTTTTATAAAAACTAGTGGTGTTACAGAATGGCACAGTCTTTCTCGTACTAGTTAGTTTCATAAATTTGGCAGGGTCTAGCTTTTCGGTCCTGCCCCACCCTCTTGCCAGTTTGAAGAAGTAATAAAAGTTATCTCCGTCAACTCAATACAGTACGTTGACGGATAGACTTCTATTATTCTTCATGTAATTACGTCAACAATAACTCATAAGTATTCTCAGCAACCTCTTTTCAGCTGTCATTTACCGCCACCCAAACATTTTTTTTTTACATTTGCTCAATTTTTCGATTTCTTAATGGCAGAAACGAGAAATTACTTTAAGAATATAGGAGAAGAGTAAAGCCTCGACCTCTACGGAAACTTTCGTTTATAAATTGGAACAGGTTTCACGAAAATCTCATATAGTACGTTTTGTACTAACCCTACCAAAAGTTTAAAGAAAAAAATTGGAGCCGTTTTCGAGAAAATCTTGTTTTTGTTATTTCTTTGATATTCCACATATTGCACGCAATATTGTGCGAAAACAACTAAAAATTTCTAAAACATTTACATAACCTTAATGAACGAAGTAATTACGGACAAGAAACTTCATTTATCTTTAATTTCGTACCACGAAGACGTAGCGCAGGACGAAAAAAATTCAAACGTTTGCAATTTTAGAGTTAACCCTGAAAATCGGACGTACAGCACCCTTATAAATGTACTTTATCCCATTCTTACAATAAATTTAAAGAAAAAAATTGGAGTGGTTTTTAAGAAAATTTTCAAAATGTCCAGGAGCCTTCATATAAAGTACCCCCAAATTTTATAGAATCTTTTTCAAATTCTCAAAGCTTAGACTCGAGCCAAATTAACAGGTATTTCTTCAATTGAAACAAATACTACATATGGTTTAGGCGCTAGTTGTGTTCAGAGACGAACGTTTTGCTTTCAATTGGTTTTTGGGTATCAAGGACCCACAAAAGAGGGACAATGGCTACACCATGTGTTAGGAGATTTTTTCTTCATTTAGAAATTGGTTTTATCTTTTTTTTGTTGTCAGGGCCCGGCAATGAATTTTTTTTCTGCGGAAAATTCGCGGTTTTTCGCGCAGCATTACATAACTTTCCCTATACTATATATATTACTCCGTGTATACGTACGTATACGAGAAAATAAGTTCACGGACAAAAATGAATAGTTTAGGACGCTAGCGTTGACCATAGGCGGACAGACAGACAGACGGACGTTTTGCCGTCAATCGATTTTGCAATATCAAGAAGCAATTAAACATGGATTTTGAATACACCACGAGATAGAGGATTTTTTTCTCGGAATTTAGCCACAGGTTTTATCAACTTCTTCCTTATCAGACCCCAGCTATAAGAGATTTTCTGGCGAAAATTCGCCGATTTCCGGCGCACGATTACATAACTTTCTCTTCTTACGAAGTATTCGTAAGGCGAGAGAGTAAAAAGTTGCAGAACGCACCAGCTCCTCGCTCTCCACCAGCACCACCTCCTCGACGCGGTCGTCGTACGCGGCCAGCAGCGGCAGCAGGTGCTGGCCGAACATGATGAGGTGCTCTCGCAGACGCGACGGGATTTTCACGCCTGGCGACATCCGATTGGGCCGTCAACTTTTTTTTATGATTAGACAATGAATAAATAATGTAAAACGGATGTTGTCTGGTATCAAAGTATTTGTTTTAAGGCTAAAGATATTTTCGATAGCTTGGCTATCATCCTCAGAGCTATCTGCAATCAATACATACAAAATTTTGAAAAGAAGGTTGCATAAATTATTTACAACATTTGTTTTGTTTGTATTTACAAAAATTGTTAGTGCCAGATGCGTAAGCATCTGCATGGTCACAACGGCTGACATTACAATACATGAGCTAAGAAATCGAATTCTGTGATGAACATTTGTTTCATTTCGTAAATATTGTTTGGAGCACGTACCATTAAAATCAATGAAATCAATGAAAAATGCCTTAAAAATGAAAAAGGTAAAAAATGGCTTATTAACGAAATCGACGAAAAATGCAAAACAAATTACATAAAAATGGGGCATTTTGTATTGTCATAACATAAAATGAATTTCTATACTAAGCGGCATTGTTCAAAAATGAAAAGAAAATTACATCAAAGTCCGACCCCTACTAATGACCATTGTAGTCGGCGCGTCTGCTGGAGACACTAAACAACCAATCAATCCGACAAGCAGGCATGCACCGGAACGACCATTATATTCGGCACGGCGTTATTTACAAATAAACAACTATCATTTACAAAAGGTGGAGAACTTTAACTATTTGTGATCTATTATGAATGGGAAGAATACAATACAAGCTGAAATAAATGAAAGATTTAAAGAAAGGATAGAAAGCATACTATGCAAAACAAAAACTATTAAAATCAAAACTCGTTACATATGCAGCAGAAACGCGGACCATTACAAACAAAGATATAAATCAATTGAGAATATTTGCAAGACAGATAGTGCGAAAAGTACAAAATGGGCCAATTCAAGTAAACAATGACATTTGGAGAATAACAACAAATGAAGAATTAGAAAATCTGATAAAAGAGGAAGATACAATACAATTTATTAAGCCTCAAAGGATCAAATGGTTGGGACACATTCCGAGGCTGCAGATGAGTAGACTCCCCAAGAAGACTGTCATGGATGGGAACAAGTAGGCGCCAGAAAGGAAATCCAAAAACTACGTCGCTGGACGACGTGTGCCAAGATCTTCGGGTCCTGCACAAAGGAGAGTGGAGAGTGATAGTCAAAGTGGAACGATTTAATTGAGAAATCCAAGACGCGCAAAGTGTTGTAGTGCTAATAGAGGAAGTGGAAGAAGAGGAAGAAGAAGAGGAAGAAGAGGAAGAAAAAAAAGAAGAAGAGGAAGAAAAGGAGAGAAATAAAAAGAAGGAGAGAAAGAAAAAGAAGAAGAGGAAGAAAAAGAAGAATAAGAAGAGGAGGAAGAAGAGGAGGAAGAAGAAGAGGAGGAAGAAGAGGAGCAAGAAGAAGAAGAAGATGAAGAAGAAGAGGAGCAAGAAGAAGAAGAAGAAGAGGAAGAAGAAGAGGAGCAAGAAGAAGAGGAGGAGGAGGAAGAAGAAGAGGAAGAAGAGGAGGAAGAGGAAGAATAAGAAGAGTAAGAAGAAGAAGAGTAAGAAGAAGAGGAGCAAGAAGAAGAGGAGGAAGAAGAGGAGCAAGAAGAAGAAGAGGAAGAAGAAGAGGAGCAAGAAGAAGAAGAGGAAGAAGAGAGGAGGAAGAAGAGGAAGAAGAAGAGGAAGAAGAAGAAGAGGAAGAAGAAGAGGAAGAAGAAGAGGAAGAAGAGAGGAGGAAGAAGAAGAGGAAGAAGAAGAGGAAGAAGGAGAAGCGTGCGCGCGGCGCGGCGTGCCTCTGGCCTGGTAGTTGCGGCGGATGGTCTTGAGGAGCAGGCGGATGTCCCCGGAGAGGTGCACGAGCAGCGCCACGCGCCCCACCTCCTCCTCGAACATCAGCGCCTCCTGCAGCAGGCACGGGAAGCCCGTCACCAGCCACGCCGCCGGCCGCTGCAACACGCGCGCGCCGCGCCGCGCGCCGCCAGGCAACCGCTTTTCAAGCACACTTTTATTCATGTTATCAATTATGCATCCTTTACAAAAGCGCCATAAATTCTCTTCGTTTTCCATACACTACGTTTTTTCCAACCTTGCGGAAGTATTGATTGATTGACTGATTGTTAATTATTCCGGTTGCATCAACTACTGAGTCCCGTAAGTGTAGTGCATGTTTCTTCATCGGAAGATTGCGTTGATCTTCTCCCGCTGGATGGCGAGATTTGGCGCCGACCTACCGTCTGCTAGCGGTGTTTTCCTCAACCAGGTATCTCCCACCAGCGGGGCACCCCCCCCAGCCGGGACAAGCTCTAAGCTCCCAACCGGTCTCCTGGCAAGTGTGGTAGTGTAGTGCATGTTAGTTTAAGGGTGTGTGTAAGGGGTGAGGATAGGTTAAGGTAAAGGAAGGAAAGATCGGCCCGTTTGTTAGAGTACTGCTCCGGTATTTGCCTAGTGTTGATCGGAGAAACCACGGAAAACTACCGATCAGAGCAGCCGACTGCTATAATTCTCCTCCAGACAGCGACTGAATTCGACCTAGCTGACAAATCCGTGTCGAAATTGTGGAACGACAGACGGAGAGGTTATAATAAATTATTCTACGAAGGGTGTTCAAAAATAGATTGATCTCTTGAAGTAGTGCATCAACAGGCACAGAGCCCGCGTTGCAGCTAGAATCACTAGGAAAACACAGTAGCGCAAACGCTGCTATTTCAAATCCTATCGCCGGGCAGGCCCAACGGGTAGCATTCAGTAATTGAGAAGAAATGATAATAACTGGAGGACTGCTAAAATATTCATTCATTCATTTCGAGCGTGTCAACTGCGATAGTCATTATTCCCACAAGTGTAGTGATTTTTGTATCGCGGGACGTGGCGGTGTACTTCCCCACTGGATGATGAGATTCGGCACTGATATACACGTCCGCTTGCGGACTTTCCTCCAACCGGGTCTCTCCCACCAACGAGCACCGCACTTTCAGATCCTTCAGAAATAGTAAGCCGAATGGCAAATTTAAATTTAAAATAGGTAAATAATATTTTGATTTGCTGAATCGAATGCATTTTATTCTATAACGCGAAAACATAAACAAAACGCTGAATTTATTTATTTGTTGTATTTTATAAATAATTTTTGTTTTAAGCGGTTTAGCTTTCAAAATCAAGATAACCATATTTTCAATTACGGACGTAGGTGTGAAGTTGTAAGTTTGTTTTAGAGTTAAGTAAACGTAATATTAAAAATTATATATTACACCACTTTTATGTATATTAATTAAGTATAATTAATTATTTTAAATCAACGTAGATTTTAGTTTAAAATAGCTTCAAAATAATGTGATTTCTACTTGGCACAATGTATCCTCAATGGGGAAATGAGACTTTTTTTTCGTGAGTTTTCAATTTTTTAAAAAAATATTTCGAGTTAAATCTAAAAGTTGTAATTTTTACTGAAGTTTGGTATGATAGTGGTCTATCATGTGTGCAATTTTCAGATTTTTATCTGGTCTCCCAACATAGATTTTACAGTTCAACATTGAGTAAAAATCCAAAATTCCAATTTTCAAGAGGATGTAATTTTCAAGGGGTACGTTATATACTAATGATATTTTACAAAAAGTAACTATACTGTTGTGTGTAAAAGCACAGAAAAAATTAAGGTTCAGATTTCATTCCTTCTTTGAAAAATTACTCTCTGAAAATCGAATTCCGTTCATTCACGTTCCATAGATTTGGTTGCAAATATTTCCCAAATAAAAACATAGAAAATAGGTAAATAAAATTTTGATTTGCAGGCCAGAGTATGCTGAATCGAATGCATTTTATTCTATAACGCTAGAACAATCTACAGAGTGAGTAATTTAGTAAAGAGTAAATGTCTGCGAACGGCGAAAATTGGCACACTGCGCGAAACAAAAATGGCCGCCATTTGTAAACCAGATACAATAAAAATAGTTAAAGATGTTTTTGAACAGCCAAAATGTAAGGAAATGTATGTACAAAATTTAACTTTTTTTCGAGATGGTCGAGCGACCAGTGCTGGACTACTTAAAATGGATTGACCCATAGATGTATAGTCCACAAGTTCTTAACAATACCAGTGATTTTCCTGGAGCACTATTTTCACAGTTAAATAGTAGTTTTCGTTAGACACACTCACACTGTTTTTGTTAGATAGTGTTTCACACTCACTTATCTTAAAATGTATTTACGTAATACGAGTACACAAAGTATAAATAATAATTCGAAATATTTTTAAAACACCTCAAATTTTGAATGACGCAAGTTGATGGAAAATAAAATTAAATATCGGGCGTGAAGGTAAAACAAAATATGGATCATTCGGATCACAAATGAAAATCATGACCTTTGCTGATCTACTGAACCAATGGTCAACGAATACTTTTAGTTATCTCATTTCGGGATCTGATTTCAATAAAATAATGAAACACGTGTGAACTTAACGTGTCAACTTTTCCTATTTTATTTGCAGAATAATATCCATCATTACTCCTACTCGAATACAGAATTTTGATTTTACGCCAAGAAATGTGCCAAGAAATGTGCACATCGTCGATAAACATAGGGAGAGATTTGTATGGAAAATGTTATATTGACAGGTTTAACTATACAAATGTTAAAATAACAGAAGATTACTAAACAAATCACAATACAAAGGATTACATATACGAATGTTACCTACAATACCACGATTCGCAGTCTGAGCCATAGCTTCCTTTAGAAGATCCAGATGCAAGAACTCGGGAAATTTGCGGGATTTCATCAGAATCCATTTGATGTGTCTACCTCGGGGCGTGTTCTGCATCGCTTCCACCTTCACTAAGTCTGGCACGTCGAAGTGCACGTACCCGAACTTCTTGGCAATCGCGTGAGCCTGCCTCTTCTTTCCGACTCCCGGAGGCCCCACGATGAACACGAAGGGGCAGTTGCATTTGATGACAACGCGCATGTTCACCTTTGAGCGAGGGGTTTGCACCTGCGCAGAGTAGTATACAATTTTGTACTGAATTCCTTCAATTTGAAATTAACCCGGTAGTGGGAACGTTGGGTCTGTCAGACCCAGCGACATGTTTGAATTGGTCTATCAAGTGAAGGAAATTAGTTCTAAATTTATCCACCAGTCTACCTTCAAATTGAATCTTTTTGAACCGATGTCCATCATTACTTTGAATTCATCACAAAAATGTGGTGTGCTATTCCTGCGCAAAGTTGCTGATGGGTCCGACAGACTCAACGTTCCCGCTTTCGTGACATTTTTAAAACATGGCCGGCTCATCTAAGAATTATTTCAATGCATTAAATCCGAAAAATATTGAATTAATAAACTAGATTTTAGAAAACGATTGTTTATCAAGTGATGATGAAGTTGCTGATTCATCATTGGAACTAGAAATTTCTATTTCAGAATGCAGATTCTGAACAAAATATTGAATAAGGTGAACCTGAGAATCAGGAAATAGAATCCTGAACCTTTTATAAGTATTATATTATTTATTTGCTGTCAAATGTTTATAAATAAAATCAATATTTTAAGGTTAAGAAATGCAAATTATCTGAAAGTTTTGTAGGCCACAAAACACACTCAGAAAGGTAAAAAAAGCGAAAAAAATAGCCGAAAAACTTATTATAAAAAACGCTTTCATAAAACATATTATAAAACATAAAATAAAACATTACTATAAAGAATGCTTCCATTACGTTTGTTTAAGACATGTAGACATATTTTGTTAATATTGCAGTTATTAACTTAATGCTACATTTTCTTTTCTTTGTTTCATATTTGTTTCACTTTCAATTTTATTTTTTGTTCACTAGTGTGATACTTTTAATAAATTTTAGTATACTTTGTGCTTTATATTGGATCTATGAATTATTTGCATCGTTTAATTCGTAATAAAACATTTTTGAATTTAATTAATGCTTTAAATGGCCTATAATAACTAGCAACGTTCCCACTGACGTGAGGATTTTTCACGTTCCCGCCGCCGGGTTAATAAATTGTTTGCTACCTCAAAAATAAGAATATTCTCTTACTCTCTCTCCTATACTCTACCTCAATAACAAGAAAATCTTCTGATCATTATCGAGTTCTCTCCTCATTGCATGTGTTAATGCTCCAATCACGTAAGCATCAACGAATAATATTTTTAACTATAAATAATAATAATAATAATAATAATAATAATAATATAATAATAATAATAAATTCTCACCATAGAAACTGTTGAAACGCCACTACTATTAAACGATAACATCCATTAAGGCTCTATTTTCGTAAACTTCGATTTATTTTTCAATTAGGTACATGAATATCTCCTAAAATAGATAGTCGCCTATCTCACGGTCAGCGGCCAAGCATATTTCGTAGTTCAGCTCTATTAGACGGTCACAACTTCCCCGAGAGTTAATGCAATGAGGTGGAGAAGACCAGTAGAAATTTCTGTTTACTCGTCCTCGGAAAGCAATTTCAAATTACGCAGAATAGTAATATTTAGAGATGATTATATTCCGGTGTGATTAACTTACGTTTCAGATAAATTGCTTTCGTGCTTGCAGTGAAGTTTTCAGTTTTTTAATTCATACCATGAAATTTTGATATGAACTGATTGGTTGAAAATCAAGTCCAATAACCAAAGAAGAGTACAAATATTGCAAAATTAATGATCTGCATGTCTTAATGTAGGCGGGTTTAGAGTGCAAAAGGCTTCTGTATTTTGTAGAGTACGGTATATCGAGCACGTTAACGCACGGGGTAAGCACATGCATTGCACTTTGTATGAAACCGTTTGTTCGAACAAGTTACCATATGCATACTTTATTTTATTCCTTTTATTACATTTATTGAAGCACCTCGCATTTCGCAAGCTCTTTCCAATGCTTGTGTTGCAATTCTTGTTTAACGGAAGAGACATGTCGTAACGCATTTCCTCACCGCAAGCAGCTGCACGCTTAAAGTTCTGGGAATTCGGCTTCCCTCCCCTCTTCTAGAACTGCGCCTCAAACTGTTACGCGTCAGCCCGTTATATCCGTTATAATATATATAACATTTTAAGATTCCACTGTCAGTCACATTTGATGGCATAATTCTTACAATTAAAAACATGCCTGTTTCAAATATTTTGTCTTGAATTCCTTTTCACTTTTAGAATAATTATAAATGCATCGTTTTTGTTACGTTAATTCTGATTGGACAGCGCCCTACATGCGCGCGAAAACGCCGCACACGGCGAGCACTTCTCTGCGAGCGGTCGTCGCGGTCAGTCAGTTACTATTTAATTGTGATGTGAACTTCATGTCGTATACTCCACGTTGCTCTGGCACGCGTTTCTTTCTTTTGTGAGGCAAACATGCCTTTTGTGTGCTAGTCTCCAGTTCAGTGTACTAGTTTTTCTTCATGTACAATCACGCTGCCCACGCACGTGTGTTTTTCTCTCTTGCAAGGTAATTTATGTCTTAGCGAACTATAAGCCATGCTCATATTCACAGCAGCTACGCTGCATATGTGTTATCACTTCAACATTCTACAAATTGTACTCGTGTCAGTGCGAACATTAACATTGTTCAGTTTGTGCCTAGGTGAACTATAAGCCATGCTCGTGTTCACAGCAGCTACGCTGCATATGAGTTATTACTTCAACATTCTAGAAAATGTACTCGTGTCAGTGCGAACACTGTAATGTTTTGGCAACATCAATTAACATTGCCTTAACATTTAACCTGCAAACTTATGAGCCATACTCATATTCATAATGTGTTTGCTTCAATGCTGTAACAGAGCGTGTCGGTGCAAACAATTGGTTGCTACTCAGTTGGCGACAATGCATCATGCGAGTTCGTTCAGTGTCGTCTTGCTCAACAGCTGTTCCTGCTAATTTTACCTGCCTACAGTTTCCAGTGTGCTGTGCCTTACGTCATCAGATGCTGGTGACGTTATCCAACGCGGTCCAGCCCGTCCAGCTAATGGCGCCTTCTTTCAAGACGATATGATTTGTATCTGTTTTTCTTTCAGTGCATTCATTCAATGTGTTCTGTGTACTTGCAACTAACGCATACTTCTCCGTGCTTTCATATAGCACGCCTGTAAATCATTCACTTTAATTATATCTTTGTTAAATATATGTGTTGTGTTTTACTAAAGCATTTGGTGACATCTCACAAACCCAGGCAACCTTCCTGCCTTGAGAAATCTAAATTGGAAGGTGGTCCTTGACGAGCTATTGCAGGTTTTGTTAGAAGAGAGGAAAATCCAATACGGTCCACTTGCTCACCCTCCCTTCTTACACCGTTATAACTGGCGTGTCAACACTCACAGCAATGAGAAACTTGTGCCTAGTGAACGTTCCCACGAAATCTTAAACGCCAGTGAAGCATTTGTCGTACTGTCAACCGCAGTTCTGTTGTATTCGTAAAGAAAGTAAATTTTCTGTTACAACTGTCTAGTAAGGGATGTATTTTTTAAAATTCGATACTGACATAGTTTTATAAACAGTGGATCATCCTTCTTTCAGAGCTATATCTGTGTGAACTAGAAGTCTGAAAGTGATAATTGCATCTTGAATAGCCAACGAAACGTGACGATGGGACACATTTACGCAATTTCACTGTGTCTCATTCACCTTCAAAAAGCAAAGAAGACCTTAAAAAGCAAAGTTAAATAGAAGAATATAGATAATAATAAATAATAATGAAAATAATAACAGAATAAAAGAGAATAAATAGAATAACAGATAATAACAGGATAAGATAATAAAAGAAAGAATACGAATAAAACCAAAAACAAACAAAGATATCTGATTGAGACAATGAAGATTATTTTTCTAATTAGTTTGAAACCATTCAAAGTATTGGCAAGAATGGGTTGAATGTAGGTATTCGTTCCAGAAGATGATTCCACGAGGAGTGCATCAAAAGTTACACTTGGTTTTTGATAAATTGAGACGATGTTAATGATGATTTAATGATTAGCAATTTGTAATAGGGCCTCCAATTGTTATAAGCAAAATTATTATCTGTCAAGTAATTACTATTTTTACTTGTGTTGTTAGGACATATCAAAAAGTTTGCAATAACAATAAAAAAACAGAAATATACATTTTGGTTATTTATCCCTAGATATATATTGTGACTTGCTTAGAAGTGCCCTGATTTAGGCGAAAACCCAGTCCTTCACTCAGATAAGCTCTACGCATTCGACATGCTCACCTTTCATTTTTTACACAAATAAATATAAAATATAATTATCAGTACAGTCTACTAAAAATTATTCATTAATAATTGCTTTTTAAACTTAAACCATATATCATCACAAGCATTCAAACAAAAATAGGTCAATTCATAAAAACCTCAAAAAACATTTTTCGGTTGGCCCTAAAATCTTAATCCATTCTGATGTTATTCTAAATTGCAAAATTAGACAATATGTCTGTTTCCCTTGTTCTTATATTTCCTCTAGGTGGCCAATTCTACTGAAAGTCATTTTTCTCCGCAATCCTGAGTGACAACTTAAGACAGGTTTTTGTGTTAAAACTGTGTTCATCATCGGGTTTAGTGTGCTTTCATTTATGTTCATTTTTGTTTAGACACTGAATACAGATTCAAAAGTCACAGACAATAATTTTCGTAAAATATATCAAAAGCCTTTTCAAAATAGCTTATGAAAGAAAAATACACAGAACATTTTCATTGAGGTTTAGGCTTATTGGATTATTCATTTACTACACTTTTAATTTTATTTATTTATTTATTTATTATTTATTTATTTTATTTATTTTATTTATTTTATTTATTTTATTTATTTTATTTATTTATTTATTTTATTTATTTTATTTATTTTATTTATTTTATTTATTTATTTATTTATTTTATTTATTTAATTTATTTAATTTTATTTATTTATTTTATTTATTTATTTGGTCAAAAACAGTAAAAACTGTATATGACGTGTGGGGAAAGAGATTATCTGCGCACATTTTCTTGAGGCCCAGAATTTAAAAAAAGCAACATTTGAAAAACGAGAAACAAGAATTTAAAAAATAATTATTTTAGAAAAATAAAAATTTGAAAAATGTTTGTTCCCGAGTTATAGAAAATCAATTTCAACAGTAAATGAACATTTGATTTTTCTGCATTGCTAACAAAATACTAATGAACATCAATTCTACTCCTACCATTACAAGCAAAAAGAGTGCTCAACAAAACGTGCGCACAGTGAAGCTACACAAGACACAGTGAAGCTACAGTTAAACTCCATTAATTTTTATAAGTATTTCCCCACACTTTTCTGAGTTTTGAAAACCCATAATTTATGTTAGGATTCAAAATGGTAAATAATGTTCCAAATAACACCGTGATTTAAGTAAAATATTTAGAGTTGAAACGTAAACAAATAATATTTATTTTACCTTGAATTCCTTTACTTTTTTGTGTTTTAGTAGGTCTTCAAGACTGGTTGGTTTCTTAAGACAACTGAAGAAAGGCATATTCAAGGGGAAAGCAATGAAATGTATGTAAGAACACTTTAGTCACCCCGTAATTTTTTCGTTCCATTATGATAATCTACGAATTATTGCATATATCTGAAAGCAAAGTAAGATCCAATTTTCAAATGAACTTTTTCTAAAATTTGGTGGTTTTTAATATAAAGTTCTATTCTCAAGAACACGTGTTTTACATTTTTCTTCGGTATTTTAGAAACCTCATGCGTTTTCCAGAAGGTAATTTACAGTTCATTTTTAAGAAGTGAAGATCCCCAAGTGAACAATAAACAATCACATCTGTAAAAAATATATAATGTATGAGTTACACAAATTGTTGTTACACTTATTGAATTATAATAAATGTATTACATGTATTTTATAAATAATATACACTATGAGTATATTGAATCGATTTTGAACTCACCTACAAAGCATTAAAATATATTGCCCATTTTGAAAACAACGCAAATATATGTAATTGTGACCAAAAAATTCAAATACTCTTGATTCTGAACGAAAGCGTACAATTTCATTTCTATTATTATATTTTCTTAGAATACACTCCAAAGCACATGAATTTGAAATGTTTACAAAATACAAAATAACACGGACCTTGATTGTCAATTGTTTATACGACATCGATGTTGATGCTATCGAATAATATTTACGTGATAATGAAATGAACAGGAAGGCCTTGAAACATGAGTTAATGAATTATATTTTTAGACAGTCCCTAATAAAAGCCGTTACCATTTGGGCATGTGAACCACGCTAAAATTTCATTTTTTAGTACCACTGCTGAAAGTGAGACGATGCACAAATGTTTATACAAAACTAAGTACATCAAGAGAACAAAATACTTTCATGCCAGCTCTTCAGCTACTACTAACCTTCTGTAACAAAGTGATTTGTATGCTTGATTAAAAAAAATGTATGTCAATGAAGTTGCCTAAAAATAGTGTATGACACGTAGTGAAAGTGATTTTTGTTTTGCTTGTAGGATGAGAGGTGCCACCCGACTTATCGCTCTCGTATCGCAACATAAGGCACAATTAAAGAAATATATCTCTTTTGCTTAAATACGCAACAAATCAATTTTATATTCCATGTGTTGTCATGTGCTTCAGTTCTTGTGCAATTATATGCCAAACAAGAGGAGGGCGTTTTTATGTTGCACACCTACAAATACAATGACAAAACACGCCGAAAACGCGTACTCTAAAAAGAAAACGTAGGAACCGTTAGTCGACAACACAAAACAAGACCAATCGTCTCCTATGTTATTTCAGTTGTATACCTTCACTTTGCAGCTCTTACACGCAACCAATCTTTATAAATGAGGTCTCTAAAGAAAGAGAATTTCACGTAGACGTGACGAATTGTACTTTGGATTTAAAAATGTGAAGGCCTTGTTGAAAAAATGCATCTAAATATTCATGTAAAATGCAACCTGCAACGCATGTCAAAAGTTTTTGAATTTATATCGTTAAATAATTCTTAAACTAACCATTGTAGGGGCTTAAAAACTAAACTTCTGAGTCTAAAGGCCTCAAAGAAACGTTCCTCACTCGTAATCTACAGGATGAGATCATCTTCATCATTCTACTACATTTCTGCAGGTTCGATGCTTCTCGATTCTCTCCCACCTGTTGAGAGCCTGCAGAATCTGTAACTGTATCTGAAATTACTAATTACTTGATATTTTATGCGATTGAATAACATGGGTGTTCCTCGATTTGCTCGAAGTTAAATAAGAATAGTTTGTATTGAAAAGAGTGCATTGTATTGTTATCAATTACAAGGTGACATACAGAACAAGTGACGAAGGACAAGAGGGTCTTGAAGAAAAGTATATAAGTTAAGTAAATGCCTTATTTTACGTGGCGAGACTCAGGCCATGAGGCCTGCTATTCCGTCTGACCACGCAAATTTCACTACGCTCCTTTCACAACCTAGCGGTGAAAGAAGGTATTATATCGGGCGACGAAACAGGTCATTTGAATTTAGCTCAGAGACTTCATTTAGGCTTGAGGATCTTTTACATGCAGGAAATCTACTAAATAGGTCAGCCGGCTTTACGTCCCCTACGAAGGAAGGCGTACGATGGATTTTTTCGCCCTTTCAAATCCACGGCTTCGATCGGGTTTGAACCCGCAATCTTGGGTACAACACTCCGATACGCTGACGATTATACCATCCGAATCCGCATTACATATTACAAGCCTAATATGGAAATGAAAAAATAGGAAAGAGAGTGGGGTATAGCATGCGAGAGTTCTCGCACGGGTACGCAAGTATTGCAAAGTTCTTCAACTAGGAGCTCTATACACACAACACCTCTCAATATAATTCAAGCTCGTTGTTGCACGAATCTCTGTCCACTGGTGGGGGAACGGCGTGTCTTTCTAATCAAATTAAAAAGAATAAACATGAAAATAATTTTAGGACTTGCTTAAAGCGTCGGAAACGCCACACTATGCTTGTCTTCTGTACTGTGATACTTCCAAAGGATAAAAAGCGCTTCGAAAGAAAAAAAAAAACAGAAAGAAAAGGAGGGGAAAGCAAGTTGCATTCTCTGGACGAATATTTTTTCGGAATACTGTTCATGAAATCTTGGAACTAATTTAAGAGAGATATGTACTCTTGAAAAACAGCCATATCTGAAAACAAATTTCGAAACAAAACGTGTGATCACAATATTCGGACACGTTAAGGAATATTAAACTGGTAGATGATTTTGCAATCATTATTCTTGGAAGAGAACACTGAACATATTTCAGTTATTTTCTTAATAGGGAAGAGAAAAGTTTTAACATAATGAGGTCGGTGATGGGCAAGTCTTAACAGAGAGGACGTCTCCCCTTTGAGTGAAAACAGCACTTGTGAGGTGATCTGATCTAAAGTTGAAGAGAAACAGTAGCTTAATAGTTTTCTTTTATCTAAACTCTTCTAGAAATATTACAGAAATATTTTATTCCACCTGACGCCATAGGCTGACCAATACTAGTTGCCATTTTTAGTCGATTATTATGAAATGGTATCTCTTCTACTCTCGCTATCTCTCGCTATCAGGATGAATGATATATCTACCTCGAAAATTGATTTCGATGTTTCCATACATCGAAACAATTTATCAAACTTTAAGGGCATCATCTTAAGTCTGCAATCTTTTATAGTTTAATCACATGTCAATACACCTCCCATTTAACTTTTTTCATAATCAATTCACTCTCGAATAAAAACGCTGTATTAAAACACCAGGTTATATTATACATAATACGCTCGCGAAAAATTTCAATTTCTGTTAATTACAATTACCATACGTGTTTGTAAGATATTTTGCCGGCCCTACTCTCGTTAAGGTCCGTTCGCTCTACCTTTACTCAGCACGTAAACAAATGTACGTGGTCATCACTTGTTCTCATTGGCTGAATGACACTACACTCCCCTTCAGGGCGCCGTGCGCTGTAGGAGTTAGGTCCCTTTCAAAATTGATTTATTTCCTGACTCTCTACACAAACAGTCGAAATAATTTTCTCCTTTGCTTGAAGTAAAATAAGACACCGAGCATGACCTTAACTGCCAACCTTCAGCTGCCAACGGACCACTTTGAGATAACGTTCGTTCGCCAGGCCGTCGCGACGGCGTCGTTCCTACCAAATTTTATCAGGAGGAGTTCCGTTTTCGAATGAGAAAGTTCTAAAATAATGCTGTATTTTTGTTTGGTTAGTGAAAGGTGTGTTTGCTCATTGCGTTGATTTTTGTTTCCACATAGAACACAATAAGTGAAGTAAGCCGGTTAGAAACATTCGCAGGGAAAATCCCTTAGAAGTAGTGAGAAGAAGGTGGTATTGATATGTTTGAATAATTAGCGGCTAAAAATCCGTCACTTACTTTGTGGCAGGTGGAAGAAATGACTGCTGAATTGCAGGTGTCAGTGTCAGAAGTGTTTGAAAACTGTGTAATGAATTAAGTTATTGGAAAGGTAATTTCTCCACGTAAGAAGAGATGTAGAACAAAACAGGTTCGATGGCGAGTGCAATGAACTTGTTAATCTGCCATTTATATTCATGTGAACATTTTTCGAAGAAACGAATTTCCAACATAACATAAAATTCTTGATGTGGTTAATGAAGATTCGTAATTTGCAAGAACATACGCAAATGTAAGTTCTGTGATATTTCAGCAAAATATATGTGTATTTTGGTTGGTATTTTGGGCGTATTAAAAAAGTACTAGTGAAAATAGCATGCTATGACAGTTCTGGCTGCGACACGTGCTGGCATTTGAGTATGGTCGTGGCCGGAATGGCGTAGCCAATCACGAAATACAGAGCGGAGGGATACATTAAAAATTTGTTTACATGCGGAGTGAAGTTACAGCGAACGGAACTTAGTTACTACTAGAAGTATACTAATAGCTCTTGAGGCAATATTCTCTTTTGCTGTAAAATGTATGATTGTCCAAAACCATTGTACAACCTTTGAGAGTTTGTTGAGTCAGACGAATCAAGAAAAGTGCCAATAGTCACGCTGAGAAGTAGTGTGAAAGAGATCGTAATGCGCAACAAGAATTCCATTGGCGTGAGGGCGGCGGGGGAGTTGGGGTTGGCGAGGGGCGGCGGCGGCGGCGGCGTGGGCGGCGGCGGCGGCGTGGGCGGCGGGGCGGCGGGGCGGCGGGGCGGCGGGGCGGCGGGGCGGCGGGGCGGCGGGGCGGCGGGGCGGCGGGGCGGCGGGGCGGCGGGGCGGCGGGGCGGCGGGGCGGCGGGGCGGCGGGGCGGCGGGGCGGCGGGGCGGCGGGGCGGCGGGGCGGCGGGGCGGCGGGGCGGCGGGGCGGCGGGGCGGCGGGGCGGCGGGGCGGCGGGGCGGCGGGGCGGCGGGGCGGCGGGGCGGCGGGGCGGCGGGGCGGTGAGGCGGCGGGGCGGCGGGGCGGCGGGAGGCGGGGGCGGCGGGGCGGCGGGGCGGCGGGGCGGCGGGGCGGCGGGGCGGCGGGGCGGAGGGGCGGCGGGGCGGCTGGGAAGTACGGAGGCCGACAGATTGGGAGCCGGGTCACTTCATAAGCCTCATCATAAAATTGATCCCCCAGGTGGAGGCGGCGGCGGACGCCTCGTCTTCAAAGTGGGCGGGCGAAGGACGAAGGCCCAGTTCGCGCCCGCCGCCTATTTAATATCCGTGAGGAGCTTACACAAGTGCAGGAGGCGCAGGCAGATTAGGCTGGCGGCGCCGATAGGCGGATTACGGCCACCGCCCATTTTTCCCTCCCCCGGCCACGCCCCGAGCGCGCCCGCGCTCCCGCCGCCACCGCAGTCGCTCGGTGAAGGCATGGCGACGGAACACAGGGCTTTTCGAAGCAAGCCGGGGCCGCGTGATTACATGTACATCGAACCCAATTTCATTATAATTTCTTATCGAAGTTGTATCATTTCTGTGGTCACGGGGTAAAAGTTCTTAAGTCATTTTTTGGCAAAACTGGGTTAAGTTCTGAAACTATAAGTTAGGTAACTATATTTTATTTTAGTAAAATGACCGAAATCAAATGTCGCCTCCTAACGACAAAAATGCGTTGGAAAATAGCGTTGAGTATACCGGGTCTTTATCGTATCTTGTAACCCAGGTCTGGAAACACCAACTCTTGTTTTGCCAATTTGGCAACGCGTGAAATACCTTCGACGCTCTTTCACTTTTAGCGAAGCCCGGTCGCGTGCCCTCAGATTTCGGGCTGAGAGAATGTGTCTAATTTTAGTTAGAAGAAAGAGAAAGCACGTATTCTGTCCTTGTTACTCTTCAACGTACTGCAGCCACTACACTGAAAAGAGTAAACGCCTGTCTCTTCAAAAACGGTGGTCACTTTGAACATTTACTCGACTGTCAGTTTTTTGTCATTTTAAGATAATTATATTTTATTACTTTTTATTAATTATTTTCAATAATTATAAATGTACTACTTAGTTACATTTTATTGGTATTTTTAATAATTTTATCGGTCACATGCGTCTTTAGCCCATTTTAACATGCAACCCTACAGGCGTGTACCTATCTGTATGTTAAGCAATTTAACAGCATTGGGTTTTAACATCTTTGGCAATGTGAATAAACAACCATTGATTCATCGCAAGTCAAATGTTTATTAAGAAAGAAACAAGTCTGTGTAGAAAACAAATCAGATTCAAATATTTCAGAATAAAAGTAACTCATATTAGTTTTTGAGATAATTATTGTTCATTGTAATAGGTTTTAATAGTGCAGTTAAAATGTGTTTTAGGTAAATTAATTTCATTTTCCTCGCATTCCATCAAATGAAACTCTTCTTCGGTAATCATATTTACTGACGATCTGAGGTGTCGCCACTGGAAATCGACGCGCCAACTTCCTCACCGAACGTCATTTCTTAGTTATCTTTAACTTCAGGAGAATTATTTGTATCCATCTTTTTTCAAACCACGGTATACGAATATTGTTTAAATAGATATATCGCAAGCAATACCCCACAATATCATAGTAACATGCCGCAACAACAGAATTCATATGTTTACTATCGCAGTAATATAAATTTTCGCATAAATCGTGAGATTGACCGGTAAAATGCTGAACATACCACAAAATGTTACAGTGTTATTACTGCCTCGTCCAAATTAAAAATCTCGGCTCCGCTACGCTCCACCTCGATTTTTAACTTTTGGCCTCTGCGGTAATTACTCTCATAACATTTCTAGGTATGTTTATTGTCTGTTACTAAAGTTTTCTTATTTCCTTAATATGCAGATTCCATAATAATAATACATTATTATTATTGTTATAAAATGAAGAGCTAGGCGGTAATATTTCACGATATATCTTTTCGATTTCTCTCTGAGCTGGCTTTACTTAAATAATTATTGTTACGTTTCTGTAAATAAATCGATAACTCCCCTCCACATTAATATTACAGTTTTGTTTCTTCAGCATACTAGGCAGAATTGCTTAAAGAGACGTTTTGTTTCCACGCTCATGCCTCAGCCCACCCCACCCCTCCCACTCTGTGCAGCGTGAAAAGATTTCGGCATGAGAGCCGTGTACCTGCCCGCCGACACTCTTGAATGGGATCAACAAGGAAACAGGAAACTTGCTGCAGCTTTTGACCTGACGGTTGCCTCCACTGCTGTCCCGGCGTGCCAGGCACCGCTGTCTTGAAAGGTGTAAAAGAGACGCGGTTGCCAAATTACCAAATCAAGAACAAGTGCTCTCAGACATGGGTTGCAAGATAAACTAAAGACCTGTAGAAATAAGTAATGCTCTATAATACTTAAACCTTTATTTCTCCAAATAAGATTTTTGACTTTAGAACTTTTACGTAGTGACAGATTTAAACTTTTAAAAACAATACTACAGACTTCATCACACTATATTCCTTGCCGTGTTGACCGTAGTTCTGTATGGATATGCTGCGTCATGTATGTGAGAGAGTTTTGTACCATCAATTGTTCGCAGAGTTAAGTTTATTTATTATCGCTGTTCGCATAAAATATTAGAAGAAACTGACAAAGTGATGAAAACATTACTTCCCACGAAAGTAAAGACAGGTATGAGAGAATATTATGTACAGATAAATATTAGGAAGTAAAAACCACTGGTGACTTTGACACTGATTTGCTTTTGTGTACGTTTTAGAATGAGTAAACACAACTAATGTGTACATTTTATACATTTGTAATCTTAAGACCAAATGTTTTACATGTACAACATTCAATTTATTCAAGTTAAGTATTTTATATTGTTCTATTAGTCAGCTAGATTAACGTTTACTTCGCCAATTCAGTTTTATTCATTCGTTGTTTATATAAAGTTGTAGGCATGTAAACTGTGATATGCATTTTTGTTGCTGTTTCATGGCCGACTGGAAATGCCTTGGTTCTGCCTATGTTATAGTTTCTTAATGAAAAGATTTAGCTTCTTTTCTGACTTCTTATTGCTAAGTGTGGAGTTTTAATTGCATGGTGGGATTTTAATTGCACGCGTGCTATTAACATAGAGATAATAGACTATTTTTCGTGGAATTAATGAGAATATTTAGTTTACTAAACGAAAAAAGGATTAATACTACGCGCGGTCCACGCGCACCCGCCTTTAACCAGTGCCAAACGGAATAATAGAATGCTCGGTTTCATCAGATGGCGCTGTTTTGACTGCAAAAACATGGCTTCAATTTTCTGCGGCTGTAAAATATTTAGGATTACATTTAGACCAACGTCTCACTTGGAAATCACATATTCAAATTATCACTAACAAAACCTATCACAAAATTTCAAAATTATACCCTTCTTTAACAACAATTCAAAATTAAAAACGATTGTGGAGTTTCAATTTTTAAATCCATTATTCGTCCTTCTCTTACATACGCTTGACCAATTTGGTGTAATGCTTCATCTACAAAAATCAAGAAAATTCAAATTATTCCAAATAAATTCCTAAGAGAAATACCAAAAGCAGATGGGTTCATTTCGAATAAACAAATCCACAGAGAGCTTCAAATTGACTCAATTAAAACCTTTATAATTAAACAAACTCAAAATTTCTTTAATACATTATTCCTTTCTCCTGCATCTCAACACTTTACACTAGGTCAAAATTATTCTGCTCTTCGGATACGTTCATACTTTCCCAAAGACATCTTTCGGTCTCCTTAAATATACTGTGATAAAATAATAATAATGATTAATTTTATCTAATTTAATTTACTAGCTCAGTTCTTTGGGATCTATATGTTGACACACCTGCACGCTTACCTGCAGGCTGGTTGTCACTGGATTGCCCTCTATACAGAGAAGCCTGGAAGTCTGAAATTGTTTATGTCCCGAAGGAATTACACACAACGTGGCACAACAATAATTTTGTTTATTAAGAATGGAATTTGAGATTAAAAATATAAAAATTATCTTGTTTAATTTCATGCATTAAGTTCACTGTACCAAATTGTCTGGCGTTGTGAAACGATGGCCCCGCAGTTCGTAGCCCCTTGACTTCCGCGCCGAAAATCCGTCTGCTTCTTTCTTGCTGCTCACTTCTTGCACACTTGTTCCACAATTTGTCCTCCCTATTCGCGTCGATGTCCAACTTTAATAATTCAGGTTACATACGCGCCGCTACCACCAGGATGCCAGTCAACCACCAACTCTCCCTCGTCCAGGGCCCCCTTCTCGCGCGTCAACAACCTTCGTTACCTAGTAACCGCGACCGTCCAGATTGAAGCGCGGCGTTTGTTTTGTAATATTTTTGTATATTACAGCTCCGTCCGTCCAGATTAAGGCGCGGCGTTTGTTCTGTAATATTTTGTATATTACAATACATATCTTATTTACATATCTTATTTACCATACTAATTTTCAAAAGTGGTAAAAACATAATTTACCAAATTTTAAAGCTCTGGTATCCTTCCAAAATGTTATGTGTACATTTTTCTTTTCAAACTTCTGAAAAGTTATATTGTAATTGAACAGAAAATAAATGATTTTAAGAAATTGCCGCAAAGTTGAAGGCGCTTCAGTCACTCTACGTACTACATTCTCGTAGCTCGTTGACCGTCACGCATTTTCGCTTGCGCTACTGGGAGAGATGGCTCAGTGCATCAACCTGATGTCACTGAAGTCCCTCTGACCGGGAGGTCCTAGATTCCAGTCCCGACGGCGGCAGGATTTTCCACACTTGCTTGTCAGACACGTCGTAATCAGTCGCTGTCTGGCGGAGAATTCGAACGACCGGCTGCTCTGATCGGTAGTTTTCCGTGGTTTCTTCGATCAACACCAGGAGAATGTCGGAGCAGTACCCTAAGAAACGGGCCACGGACCGCGCGCGATCTTTCCTTCCTCTTCCTTGCCCTATCCTCTCCTCTTACACACACACTTACACTAACATGCACTACACTACCACACACGCCGGGAGACCGATCGGGAGCTTGAAGCTTGTCCCGGCTGGTGGGAGATACCTGGTTGAGGAGAAAACCCGCTAGTCGACGGTAGGTCGGCGCCAGATCTTGTCATCCGGCGGGGAAAAGATCATCGCCACCTCCTGAGAAAAAAACACGCACTACACATACGGGACTAATGACCTAAGTAGTCGACGCGCCCGGAAACACGAATCAATAAAAAAATCCCTTGCACTCCGCCATGGCTGACAAACGCCTCCTGCCACCCCCCACCCCTCTCGCCATCACCCCTCCCGCTCCGCACGACCAGCCACTCCTTCCGCACTCGCCCTTGTGTGAATGTATGAATGAGTGAATGAATGAGGTTTTTAAATATAGTTTAAGAGTGAATGTGAGCGAGAATAAAAAGAAAAAGAAAACAAAGAAGACAAGAACATGCCCAAAGCAAATTCCCAAAGCGCTAATTGTAGTAGTCATCATTTAAGATAATTTTTAAGTATTTTGTTTAAGATAGACCCGCTCTTGCTGCATAAGCCTAACCGGCTGCAGGTATAACATGTAACCAGAATCATGAATAAATTCCCGCCTCTCCAGGGTAACTGGAGGGAGGAAAATTGAAAAAACAGTCTCGCCCTTCCCCCTCCACTCCTTGCCAGGTCCCAGCGTCGACCCCCTCCCCACCCTCCAGGCCACAGTCCCCTACTCGCCGCTCCGCCGCATTCCGTCGTACAGGATTGCATTGCGGGTTGCCACAAATACAAACGCATCATACGGTAGTGCACTTCTACAAATTGTAGGTGGTGCAAACTTGCTGAATTTGTACGACCCGCTTTCCAAAGTTTTAACCCATTAACGCCCAACTTAATTTTTTGGTTTCAAATCTATTTTTTTACATAGCTCGTCTTCTATTGTTACTAAAAGACCTCGAATAAGATTATTATAATTTTTTTTGCAATCGTTCTCCTTTACCGCAGTGATGTAAAAATAGATCGCTGGGCAGATACGGGTGTTTTAAACGTCGTATGGAGTTCGTGAAATAATGAAGGAAATATCAATACTATTGTTTTTTATTCAAAAATAGCATGTTTAACAATTATCATTATACATATTGTAAACAAACAATACAAACACTTCATACGAAACACACTTAGTTGTGTTGTGGAGTTATCATGATAAAAATGTTCTTTGGTGTTATAGGGATAAAAACACTTCTGGCAGAGTGTAATATCACATTTTTTCACAAAATGTTAAGGGTCTTCCTGCACACGGTTTGTTTTGACAGCGCCTTTTGGACGCAGGCTTACCCATAAAATGTTCTTTGCCATCATATCGCAGATCATACGGCATTTCTTTGCCCGAGGACATTATAGGTCGACCTACTACACGAGGCTTAGCAAACATTTTTAGATATTGTAAAGTAACGCATCTGCGAAACTCTCAGAGATCCAGTGCATTATTTTTATGGATGCATTTGTAAATAATCCAGGAATTCACGATAGCCATGTCAATCATCCTGGTGAAAAGTGGCCAGTACCATTTCTTACCTCGTATTGCTACGTTGTAATTTCCAACAAGCCGGTCATGGTGATCAACACTTCCCATGTATGCATTATAATTTTTAATTACTCGAGGCTGAGGGGTATTTACACGCGAACGTCTTGCCTTCCGGAGGTTTCATTCACTTATTTGCCACAATATAAGTCAAAATTGTAACAATAGCCGTCGCTTCCACAGAGCGACCATAGTTTGTAACCAAACCGAATTGGTTTACCTTTTATAAATTGTTTAAGTCTATTATGGCCAAAATACCTCACAATCATTTCGTCAATAGATAAGTTTTCCGAAAATATTCCAAATTGCTGGAATGACGAATTTAGCATAGATATGAGTGGTCTTACTTTGAATCCTCTATTATTTTTACTTTCATCTAGCTCACTATTGTTATTAAAATGTAAAAAGCCCTTAATTTTAGTGTATCTATTTCTTGGCATTGAGTTCTTTACAATACTAAGCCCCAAATCCTCCTCTGCCGACCAGTACATTCTTTCCGATGGCAGTTTGTGGTAATCAGAGAGTAGCAGAATACCTATGAACACGCGTAATTCATTTACATCGAACACAAAATCCGGGCAATTTTTGTCTGAAGCAGCATATCGAACAGTTTCTCTTAGTATATATTCCAATATTTCTTCATTTAAAATTCTATTAGCTAACTGGAAAGGTGTCATGTCTTTCAATTTCTCATTCAACTCATCACGTGCTATGAGATTACGTGTGCCCGTTCACCCAGGAAATGCACTGTACTCCGCACTTCAATTTTTATAAGACGGTTCTATTGCACATAACTTCATCTTTTTGGCCTTCGTCGAAAGTTTTGGAAGAACATTGATTTCTTCGATATGGTTTTCTTCTATCGGAGAAATAAAATGAACTTCCACTGCTCCAGGAACATCGTTGATATTTGCACAACCTACAATATCTTCCGTTAACTGACGAAGACGAAGCACCAGATCTGCCTCTGGAGGAAGAACTATGACATCACCAGTCTCGCTCTCTTCGTCAATGTATGGGAAATTGTCATCATGGAGCAGTTCTATCACATCATCCATAGTAATCCCTTTCCAAATTACGTCCGACATTTTGGTCTAAAAATAAAATATTCACGTCTGAACAGAAGTTATATTTTCTATATAATGTTACAAAATTCATGTAATATACTTACAAATCAGGTGTCACACGCGAGCAGATCTCAGCAAAGGTGAAAGAAACGCTGCTTTATCTACTTCTAAATAGTATTTTACACGTCTTTACACTACCGAAATCAACACTGGACTGAATGTTCTCGCAAAGGCAATACTCAAAAGTTCTTTCAGTCGTTGCTTGCACATTGGAATGTCCCGGAGAAAGGGCTCGTGCCCAGCGATCTATTTATAGATCGCTTATTTTCCTTTCATTCTGCGGACTTACGAATTGCGCCACAACTAGAAACATAACACCAATCGAGTCAACAAGCATTCCGAATCATAACCTAAAGCCATCAACAGTGCAAGAAATACAGTTTTTTACAATGAGTATGCAACAAGAGGATTGCGATGAGCTGTTGTGAAAGTGATTACGAACAATTATTTTCTCGAAATCTATGCAAAATATAATCAAAACAAAAATTATATTTGAATTCAGAAATGTCCAAAGTATCTGCATCTGCATACTTCACCTATTTATACAATTTCTTTCAAATCCTCTTCAATACTGTAGCGGTACGCTAGTTCTTCTGCGAATTATTTTCATAAATAAAATGCCGATGCAGAAGGCTAGTGCGTGGAGAGAACCGACCGTGCCCCGCTGACCGCCCGCGAGCGCGCGACACGCGCCCTCCACGAATGTTTATGGCACTAGGGGACGAGGGGAGACCTTTTGTTCGGGACCTCAGGCGCCCCAGAACTATTTGAATAGGTTCGCGGCGCGTGCCCGTCACGGTTTTTTTTGGCTGTCACTCGCGCTGGGAAGCTCAAAGTTGTAATTCACTGCAACCTTCGGGGGTACAACAATCATGTCTCACACCCTTCTTGACCTACTTTCTTCGATAGACGAAGAGGGCTTTTGGAATGAGACAGAGTAAGGAAAATTCCCAGAATCGCCGGAGCTGGTTGGCTAAAAAAATAGTTAAGACGCCATCACACTCAACCAATCAGGGGTAGAATTCTGTGGGGAAGGGATGATTTCGAAATATCTGCGAAAATTTGGGGGGGGGAAAGAGGGAAAAACACACAAAGTGAGGGTACGGGAGACTTGGGTGGCGAGAGCTGAGGAGAGAGGTCGAGGTACCTCCGGCATCGCGTGCTCTGGGGAGCGATTTGGGATTGCCCCGTGCAATCCAATTCTGTCTTGTTTAATCTCGATAGCCGGGAGAAACTCTTTCCGAGTACCAAATTTTGAACTCTGCCACCACTGGCAATTAGACCGATACTCTCCGAGATTTGTGCTCGCATAGAACTTATTGGAACTCTCAGATCGCGCCGTGTGACTTTGTGCGTGAGATACGCGATTGCTCGTGATTCGGGCCAACGAAACTGCCGCCGCCGCAGCCCACCACGCCGCCGCTGTGCCGACGAGCGCCCCTTCGGCTTTGAGAGGCCGACACGCCGCCGCCGCCGCGACCAGCTGCCACCGGTGCCATTTGACGCCTGTTCAGCACCATCATCATCATCAGGCATTGTATTTGGTCAACGACCGTACAAAGACTTTTTTTTTGTGAGTTGCGGTGCCACGCTGAGGCACGTAATCGCCAGTTCAGAGGGCGAATGATCATTTCCTTTGTGTAATCAGTAGAATAATTGCATTGTGAATTTATTTTTGCTTTTCTCTTAGATTTAAGTTTCTTTTGTTCCTAATCAGAGCTCACTAGGTAGGGCATTTCTTCTAAAATTCCTTGTGTAACTTCTCCGGCCTATCATTAGGCGGAAATAAACCTTCTATTGTGTTTATCAGTCACCCAAATTGTTATTGTCATTGTATTGCACCTTGCAGTTCCTTCCATCACCGCTTATTTTCAGAAAGGTAACAAAATTGACCGACTGAGCTAGGCCCGGGCCGCTCTCACGGATTTCCGGCGCTCCCACGCCGCCGGGGACTGCGTACGGGGCGTGACAATACGTAACTTGCCTAGTCACAGAAAGTTAATTTCTCTAAATTGTTTAGTAAAATCTCGTAGTGTTTACCTTATATATTTGGGATTAATTTTTAAATTACATCCCTAACTTGAAATTGATAAATTTAAACATACAAACGCTGTGACAGCATTCCTCCTCTACTCTTTCCTCCCTCGCTTTCATTCCTGTCTTCTATGTGAGAAAACTTTCACCCAAATTGCGTACGTATTTCTCATTGAATGACCTTCTTCTATTATGCACTAATGGAATAAAAATTTGAAAGTGGTTAGGCGGAAGAGCAGGCTAAATGTTCTGAGCCTCGGCACAAAATGAAGACATTTATTTATTGATTTATTCAGTTATCAAAAAATATCGCAAAACATTGCACAACAATCGAACTTCTGCGCACCGTCGTGCGTTCACGTCATTTACAGCAGTGGAACTCATTATTTCTAAATTGCACGATTATGGCTTTCCCTTTGATTTCCGATCTCGAATGGTACCTCCACTTTACTCGAAGACTCTGAATCTGCGCGGTGCAGAAGACCAAATCGTGCGTGACCGACGGAGAGGCTGGACAGAAGGGTTGTTCGGTTGAAGCCGTTTAACCGCACGCTCACGCTGTGGCTGTGGAGCGAGAACTCGTTTCCCGATTTACGGCTTTCGCGATGGCTCGTTATTCGATCGTGTCGGACGCTTGATGGCGCGAACACGCCATCTCTGTTCCAAGCCTTGTCCCGACTACCACTACTCCCGGAAAAGCCTGCCCAACTGTGTCAACAGGTATCATCTAGTTTGAAAAAGTTACCAACGCAGACCCGTGAAATGGCGTGTGCAAAAATAGAACTGTAATTTCGATTTTGTAATTGGAAAAGGAAACGTCGAAAAAAAGTTAAATGTTGAAAACATTGTGAAAGTTATTTGACAAAAGACAATGTTAATAGTTTAAGAATGTAAGAATCAATTAAATATTGCGGATACATAATCCTTGTAGAAAAATATGCAAACTGTTTTAAGAGACCTCTCGACAAATCAATTATTTACACAAATGATAAATCTTTGGGCAGTAATATAAACATCTTTATCTATAAATTTTGTTACCAATTATGTGATTGTTCTGAATCCCTGCAATTATACCCGTAGATTACAGGAAATCATTCCTATTCTCAAATAAAATCAGGTATGGTACAAAGATGCGAATAATTCTATGTTTTGTAGTAAACAGTATTAGTTACATTGTATTGCATTTGAAATTTGTTTATTCATTTGAACGGGCAAAATATTATTGATTTACTCAAAAAAAAGTCTGAGAATGCTCGCCATCCATTGAAAATAAACCACAAAATATTAAAAATAATACATTGGCCTCACGAAGTGTAATAAAGTAAAAATATGGCGAAAATGTTATAATGAATTTCCAGAGAATGTGAAAAAGTGAGAGCTATGACACACAAAAATGATAATACATTTCAATAGAAATTCGCCGTTAAACATCAGTTTTCCTTCACCGTAAACTTATTTCTCCGGGTCTTGTGCAATCCACAACCTATACCGAGGACCATGCGGACCTCCATCTGGCAGGCGCTGAATAGCAGTTTCATTACGTGTCATGAGTGGGGCCGTGTGGCAACGCCCAGTCAAGTGCCCTGAAGAGGCCGCGGGGGGGGGGGAGGGCGGAGGTGGCGCGGCGCGGCGGCTCGAGGCGGCAGGTGCTTTGCTTTGGCGCAATAATGGACGGTCGGTATCGACCTACGTGCCACCGCGGCGCGACGCGGCGCGACGCGAGGCTACGCGACGCGTTCCAAGAGGCCCCCGCGCCAGCGATCTAGAGCAGGACTGCTCTACTTGTCATGCATGTGATACACCGACAACCAGTATTATTTACCACAGTTTGTCACATTTATTCGCGATGATATAAGATAGATATAAGGTTTATTCTACGATTGGGCTGATGTTGCCCGGTGGCAGAATACAGAAACATAAAAGTACATTTACAATTAAAAACACAATTAACAATAAAACAATATATAAAAAATCAATATAAACACGAATTATCTTCGTCATTACCTAGAACATGCAAATGCATTTACATACATATTCAACAAATGAAACTACATATATGCTAACATTTAAGTAAATAAACTTACTTACATATTACACCAACATAAGTACATGAATTTGTAATTGGTTAAGATGTGAGATGGTGGTGGCTATTGTTATAGGAACGGGGATGATATGGAGGGGACCGAGGACAGTTAAATGGGAATTTTGTTGGTCGGCAGCACAAAAAGAAAATTGTACTTTTGTACGGTGTGTTTGGAATGCAGAATGAAAGGAGTATTGCTGGTAACACAGAGAAGCTGAAGAATTGCTAGGAGCGACGTTCAGGAGCGGGCGTTCGTCGACGAGAGGAGGCGTTTTGAATTGGGGTAACGACAGCATGGATGACTATGGAGACCAACGGAAGAGAATGTAACAATGTTCAACTCATTTTCTAAAAATAGGTTAACAGGAGTGGAGATCAGGAAATTTGTGTAGTTGAAAGAAAACAATAAATATTAATTGTATTTGAACTAAGCTAATTATTTGTTTGAGGGCACTCCGATGTGGTATAGTCAAAGCTACAATTTCCAACAGCTTTGCTCATTCGTATGAAAGGCCCGTCGACCGACTGGTCTAGCAGGGCAAAATAAATAATAATGGTTCCAGTTTAATTAGGAATAATTATTTGAAGAATTGAAATAATTATTGCATACACAAACTCTACAACAACTGCAATGAGGCAACTAACGCTCTACCCATGCCCAATATGGCCAAACGCAGCCCCCAGAAACATCAATACAGTCCAAGTAATTGAAAATAAATTCATCGTAGGTAATAGTACGAGGGCTTTGGAAATTATCGATAAATCTCCGACTCGCGAAGCGAGGAGGGGATTTATCTGAGAATTTCGGAAGCACGAGTTGTATTTAATAGGACTATTCCACAAGAGAAATTATGTTCATCAGAGTTCCAAACTGCGCCAAATATTGAAAATATCTTAAAATTAGTGAGGTTATGTTACAGTACATAGGCCGTTTATTGGACATCGACATGGCGATCGATATATACCGCCTCCTAAGGTAGATAAGTCGCAGTTTATGATTGGCCAGGAGGGAGAAGCTGTGAGAAAAATCGGATAGAAAAAGCAATAAACTTTTTTGACATACACCACCCTGATTGGGTCATTTTGTGTATATAGTTAAACACTATTGGTTTTAACATACAATGTAGGCTTTCACGGCCGGTTTCTTCATTGTGGGAAGTTGCCGGGCTTGCAGGCCGTGGTCCAACGGAGACTACTCCAGACGTTTCGCCTACAACTGTGGTAGGCATCTTCAGTGGTGATGCTGGCGGGGGCGAAGAACTCTGTCCGGCAGCACGTCGTCGACTGATGCACTACGGCGTCGAGGAGCCGTATTTATACGCGCGGTTCGCGCCGAGGTTCGCGCGCTCGCGACTGATTGGGCCGCGTCACCGGTGATCGCGCGCTGTCAGGACGAGGCCACGACATACGCTTTGAAGCTACTGATATTCTCTCCACCACCACGCATTACTATAGCAGACTCCAAATGGAAGCCATCGAAATTTACAAACATAAAAATAATTTTAACAGGAAAGAAGAAGGTGAAAAGTTAAATAAAGCATGGTACCCGGCACTTCGTTACGCAAAATCTCGGCAGCCAACCAGTACCGCTGACGTGGCGCAGCAGCCCATTAACACCGCCGACGCGCCCAGCCAATCACGCGCGATCACCGGTGACGCGGCCCAATCAGTCGCGAGCGCGCGAACCTCGGCGCGAACCGCGCGTATAAATACGGCTCCTCGACGCCGTAGTGCATCAGTCGACGACGTGCTGCCGGACAGAGTTCTTCGCCCCCGCCAGCATCACCACTGAAGATGCCTACCACAGTTGTAGGCGAAACGTCTGGAGTAGTCTCCGTTGGACCACGGCCTGCAAGCCCGGCAACTTCCCACAATGACTATTGGTTTTAGTTTCGCGAGTGGGATAGTCAGATTAATCACAAATGCCCCCTGGTTCATAAGTAATAAACTACTCCATTCCGAATTAAACATCAATACAAGAATAAACCAAAAAGCCCGTATATCACACAATTGTTATTAAAACCTAAAAGACATACCAGCAGCTTCCAATTTCAAACTAGGAAAAAATCAACCCACACCCGAATTTTAAAAAAATCCCTTTCTCAAATCTTAGCCAATCATTGTACATAACCCCGATTCTCACGTATAATATCCTCTTCAAAGTATAAATTGAGCTAGCTTAGATATTTTAACCAGCATAGTCTGAAAAAAAACATCTTTAAAGTGATTATACTAACGATGTATTCATCTAAAATAAATAAATGTGTTTAAAAAAATACCGCCTCAACCTCCGGGCCACCTACAGTGTTCTTGTGAGGCTTGTGATCTTGGATGCAAGTTAAGTAATCTTAGATGTAAAATACTGAGATAATCTTACACTCCATGGCCTATCAGCAGCGTCCCGGCTTTGCGGCCATGGGTTAACCCCGGAGAGGTGGCGCGGAGTCCCTTGTGACCCCACGTATTTTTGCTTAGCTGCAGTTGCCTCATTTTGCTTTACATTTCACATACCTTTCACAACATTCTTTAGCTTTTGTTAGAAAGATATAAGCACTTCGTGACAGCGCAACGAGTTCCTTGAAGAGCGATATGAGTCGACCCATCGTGCAAAATGATCTGCGTGACCCCGCGCCACCACTTCCGTCGGCAGTGCGAAGAGCTTGCAGCAGTGCTTCAGTCGTGCTGGTACATAGAGAAAATGTGTCAGCGTGAAGCGTATTGCTTATTTATTTGACATTATGAATAATTTGAGAAAAACTAAACTTTTGTGCTAAATGCAGAAAACAAGTTTGTAAATATCATCGCGATGTTTTGTGTAAACAATGTAGTTCATGAGAAGTTATTAATTGTTGACTTGCAACATGTACCTTTCCAAATTTTAGATGCAATAATTTATTTATAAATATTTGTGACACCAATACAAATATTTTAAATTTCGTACTTTTTCTAAATTCTGTTGTTTGACTTGGATCCATTGTCACTTAATTGTTTACTTATTTTTGTGTGAGACAATGTTAGAAAATGAAACTTATTGAATTTGCTGATGCCTTTGCCATTGAAATATTCAGGAAAATGTAAATGGGGTCACTAGATAAAATTGAAGATAAATGCATCATTTGCATGTTTATAACAGTGCATTATGTTAATACTACCTTATAAATGATTAATCTTTATTAAAATAAGTAATTTCGCACTTATTTCTTGCTAAATATAATATTATAAAGAAATAACTTAAAGGGGTCAGAAAGGAGCCCGCGCCACCTCTAACGTAACTCCGGCAAGCGCCACCTCTCCAGGGTTAAGGGGTACGTGTGGTTACCACATAGACATCCCTACGCCGCGCCGTATTCTCAACCTGAGAAGTGAGTTTTCTCATCGTCACACAGCAACGTGTACTGGGACATTGCAAGGAAAAGGCACATTACAATCTCGCCCGAACGTAAATCGAACCTGCGGTCGCGACAAAAGGAAACACGCTGACCAATGAGCTGCGAGTGAAGGTCCAGATTATGATGAGTATCGTTAATAAATGATATAAAATCCGTGTCATTTACAAATTGTGATGTTGTATATATTTATTTTCATCAGCTGCTATCTTTGGGCTCCGCAGATAGCCAAGATGGCAATTAATACACACCCTTCTTCCGTACAGGACGGCTGTGGGCACTCCTGATGCTACCGGGGCGTCGCAATATGTGAATTTTAAAGCGCAGTTCTGAGAAGACACGGTTCGTAAAGAGAGACAGCTCGCAGAAAGGAATGAAAGGATGGGAAAAAGGGAGGGGGGCAAGGGGAGAAAGTGGGTCCCGTGATGCCTTGTGCTATCAATCTAGAGACTTTGTCAGGTGCGGAGACCCAAGGTTGCCAGTTCAATATCGGTCTGGAGAAATGAAAAACATTTTTACGATAGCAGGAGGTGAATATAATGTAGAAAGTTGGGTGGGTTTATCACTTGACTATGAAAGAGTAGTCTCACGTAATGGTTACTAGTTTATTTGTTATAATGAGATTACGTTATTTTCAACTGTGTTCTCCAATTCATTGCAGAATTATAAGATCTGTTAATTTGATCTTGTAAATAGGAATTATATGCTCTTTGATATCAGTAGTATACAGAGTGTCCGGGGAGGAAACATCGAAACTTCGGAAATACGCTCTTAAGACAATTCTAAGCATATTTTGTCGAAGAAACTACGGGGATATTCCGAATGGTTGGGCCGCTATTAGCACTCAAAAGTTGGTTCGAAAAAATGATTTTTAGGCAAAAATATGCATTATGGAAGCATAGAAACACTCCAGAAACATGTAAATTGTTTATAATTTTCAAAAGAAATTAATATATTTGCTCAGACAGAAAAATTAAGCGAGAAATAAAAAGCAGTCGATTTGTATAAATTGGGTGCTTCTTAATTTCTCGCTTAATTTTTCTTTCTGAACAAATATATTCATTTCTTTTGTAAATAATTAACAATTTACATGTTTATTGGGTGTTTCTATGCTTCAATAATGCAAAGTTTTGCCTAGAAATCAATTTTTCAAAACAACTTTTGAGTGCTTATTGCAGCTCAACCATTTGGAATATTCTCGCAGTTTATTAGACAAAATATGCTTAGAATTGTCTTAAGAGCTTCCAAGTTTCGACGTTCCCCCCCGGACACCCTGTATGTATATGTGTATTTTAAGGAAGTTATACTTCAGTATATGGTGTACGTTATATCCGTATGAAAATTGATAATTCTCCCTATATAAAACATTCACCTATACATATATACTCGCACTGACTACGTCACACAGAAAAAAATGTGATTGACAAATCACCCTAAAGATGTCGCAAAAGGAACAGAAATAATTGACAAAAAGATCAGCAAAATTAAGCACCCAAAAGTGATGGAACACGTGTCTTAAGGAATAGAGAATGACAAGTAATTAGACGGGCGTGCATTTTGGGGACTAATGAGGACAGAGACAGAGTTGGCAAAGCTGCAGGAATATCGGGCAAGTCAGGTAGTGAGGACAGCCGGCGGGTTTATCAGGATCGTTTCATTGCCTCACATTCATCACTCACATAGCGCCAGTCGAGATATTTACGACGGAATCTGCGCCATAATGCGCGCTGGGCACTAAACAGCAAGCTTGATTCGATGTGGCGATGACCCCGAACGATTGCGGCTCCGATGTTGCCTCTGGTCACCCAGGATATCACACGGTCTGAAGTGCAGTCAGTTTGTAGCGTTGAAGTCATGGATTGGAACAGATTGGTTTATGGCTTTTATGCAAAAGGGGCATGCTCATTTTCAATATATTAGTAATTCATATTTAAGTAGAGAGTATTTATGAATGGGAAAAAACTTTGAACATGCTGTCTGAAATTTTCCAAATCCAAAATTGTATCAAATCAAATCAATAAAATGTTACGTTCATTGTAGCAATCTAATATATAAACATCAATGTCTGTCTGTCCGTGTTGCTCGTCTCGCTCGTCATGCTCGTTCGCTCGTTCGCTCGTTTGTTCGTTTGTTCACTTGTTCATTCGTTCGTATTTTACGCGTTGCCGTTCATCCGATTGCAACTTATTGCTTGCAAAAAAATTTTTTCAACTCATTGCTTACACTTGCGCGAAGTTGCGATATTGGCATAGTACAATGAGAATGTGCGTATATCTGTCACACATAGACGCGTGATGTTGATTTTATGAGTTTATGCCGACTCAAGCGATCCTGGAGAGAAGCTATAAGCAACCCGTCGAACTCTCAAGTATCAAACGCTTGTTCGTTGCATATTCTGCGCCTGCGATTGTGAAATATCGGCCGGTATTATTACTCGGGCGTTATCTCGGTCAAGTAAATCAAATTTCTCTGAGACAGAGTCATAGCGATTTATGCCCAAACTTGAGCAAGAACGTTTTAACAACAGGATACTTGACAGGTCATAGAACAAAACTATACTCGCGAGAAAGCCTTGCATCAATTAAATTTTTGGCAGAGCATAACGTAGACCCTGTATAATGAGAGAGGGAAGGAGAGAGAGGGGAAAAGAGAGAAGGGGAAACAGAGAGGGGGAAGAGAGGGAGGGGGAAAGAGAGGGGGAACGAGAGAGAAAGGGAAAAGAGAGAGACAGAGAAGGACGTCTATCGGGCTCTGGTAGTATTCTGTAAGTGAATTAAGAGTAAGTTTTTAAATGAAGGTCAGAAATCATGGGTATACCACTGTAAGAAAAAGGAGTGTTAAGATTGGCGCGTAAGTTCGAAATAGCATTAAAATTTGGACATGTGACAACCGTGTACATGACGTTCACAAACACAATTTTAAGTTTAAAGAAGTATACCAGCAGTACACTCCCTTCTATCCAACCACTTCTGAACCGGAGCCCAAACCGGATATCAATTTGGTGAGGTATACTGCCGCTTGTACAATACCATTCATATTCACTGCTGAAATAGTTTTGTAAAATAAACCTTTTAGCCTACATTATGTTGATATTGTTTGATAGTATAATTACAAGTAACAAAACGTACTTTCGGGGAATCTTCCTTCTAGGGAAAACTTAGCTAATGTTGCGGAATGCTACTCTTTTTATAATACAAAATTAAAATGTTCTTTTATATGCATGAGTTGTAATTTACTAAACCCACCATTCAATGACACATTCAAACACAGATATTCTCTACATACAAAAAATAACTCTAAAATTACTTTGGGGATTTATTTCGCTCTTTTGCGGCTAGAGATATGAGATGTCGGGTGCACGAGTAATCGCTAAATCAAACTCACGGCAGCAGGTTTGGTGACATTGCTCTGTAAAGAAACCGGAAGTGATCTGAAAGAAAAACATACGTCAACCGTACACCTAATCCACCGCAAAATAAAACCTTCCAACAAGGAAACAAACAGCGCCTTTTAACTCCCATATAACGCGGTGGAGACCATTGCAATAGTGCGTTTTGCTCTACCACCTTCTTACAGGAACTAAAAGACGAACTGCTGCCTACGATACGTGGCTGCTGCATGGGTTCGCGAGCAGGCACACAAGTAGGCACGTAATGCTTCAAAAGATAGTGTCGGTGTTCCTGCTTTCATTATGTATATATTACAAATAAATTGAACCTTTAAAAGTCACTTTTCATTATTCTCACAAATCAGACGAATTTTTATGTACGGATATTGGCGAGCCTAACCTGCAGCTGCATCCGGCGACAATAGCGCCTCCTATTTCAGCACCCTCGAGTTTTGTCTCCGGTTTTGATGGAACGTTGCAAGGCTCTGGAAACAACCTCCTGCGTTGTTATCAATCAGTAAAGAGGTCTCTGCTTTGCACAAGCTCTTCCCGTGTCACCGCCGCAATCCACGCAGTAAGTGCTGCGTTTGCCACTCCAATTCCACGCCGCTCTCCCGCGAGACCGTCGCCCTCCTTCTCCCACGGGCGCGGCGCCGACCGCAGCGCCGCGCGGCGGCCGCAGTTCTTAATATTCCCAAGGCCCCGGCGTAATCGCATCACGGTGATAAATCGCGGCTCCGGGGGCGTCGCTCGCGGCTCCCGCCCGCCCCGCCCCCGCCGGGGCGGCGCCGGGCGTCGCGGCGTCACGCGGGTAATGGGCGGTGCTGAACGGCGCTGGGGGACGGTGGGCGGCGGTGGGCGACGGTGGGCAGCGTTGGGCGGCGCTGGGCGACGGTGGGCGACGGTGGACGGCGGTGGGCGACGGTGGACGGCGGTGGGCGGCGCTGGGCGACGGTGGAAGGCGGCGGGCGACGGTGGACCGCGGTGGGCGGCGTTGGGCGGCGCTGGGCGGCGCTGGGCGGCGCTGGGCGACGCTGGGCGGCGCTGGGCGACGGTGGACGACGGTGGGCGAGTTGGGCGGGTTGGGCGGATACTGGGCGGCGGTGGGCGGGTGCTGCGCGCTGTTGCGCGATGCTGGGCGAAGCTGGGTGTAGCAGAGCGGAGGTGGGCGGCGCTGAGCGGAGATAGAGGTACTGGGAGAAGCTGGACGGGTTGAGCGGGTGCTGGCCGGGAGCTGGGCGGGTGCTGGGCGGGTGCTGGGCGGGTGCTGAGCGGGTGCTGAGCGGGTGCTGGGTGGGAGCAGGGCGGGTACTGGGCGGGTGCTGGGCGGGTGCTGGGCGGGTGCTGGGCGGGTGCTGGGCGGGTGCTGGGCGGGTGCTGAGAGGCGCTAGGCGGATGCTGGGTGGCGCTGGGTGGGTGTTGGGCGAGTGCTGGGCGGCGGTGGGCGGGTGCTGCGCGCTGTTGCGCGATGCTGGGAGTAGCTGGGCGGGTGCTGGGCGAAGCTGGGTGTAGCAGAGCGGAGGTGGGCGGCGCTGAGCGGAGATAGGGGTACCGGGAGAAGCTGGACGGGTTGAGTGGGTGCTGGGCGGGTGCTGGGCGGGTGCTGGGCGGGTGCTGGGCGGGAGCTGGGCGGGTGCTGAGCGGGTGCTGAGCGGGTGCTGGGCGGCGCTGGGTGGGTGCTGGGCGAGTGCTGGGCGAGTATTGGCCGAGTGCTGAGTGGCGCAGGGCGGGTGCTGGGCGAGTGGTGGGCGAGTGTAGGGCGAGTGCTGAGGTGCGCTGGGCGGGTGCTGGGTGGCACTGGGCTGCGCTGGGCGGATTGGGCGGGTGCGGGGCGAGTGGTGCTCGATGCCGGGCATGGTAGGCGGGTTGGGCGGGCAGTGAGCGGAGCTGGGCGGTGCTGCGCGGTCCCGCTGGCACGCTAATGCGGCGCCCGAGAGCTCATATTGATATTTATAGCCCGATAACTGAACGCTGGTGATTCACAATCCAATATCGCAGATTAAAAAGAGTTTAATTGTGTTAACGCCCGGGATCGCTGAATACTGAGCAGCTTCGTCGCCCTTTCTAAGCCGAACGCCCCTCCCCCTCCCTGCCCCTGAGTCGGCTGTCTGCTTCCCGCGCCACAAGTGAGGAAGCTTTTAGGCTTCCGGAGAATTTTCGAAGGGTCTTTCGGTCTTTTTTCTGCGATGCATTCGCTTCATTGTAATTTTAATTCGGTGCTTTTTGGCAGGTTGATATTTTGTAATTCAGTTTGTTTCCTTTAGAAGTAAAATATCGAAATATTATGATTAATTTTTTTAATTGAATAAAAATATGATCAACAAAAAATTTTAAAAATTGAAAAAGTAATATTTTTTTAAGAAAACTAAAACGTATCTTCCACAGGTAGTGTCTCAAAGTATCCCTACTATCAATCAATCAAAAGTCTTGATTCATGAAACTTTAGTACGAAAGTTTCGCAGAGCAAGAAACCACCATAAATAAGTACAATTCTAAAGAAGAGAAACTTTTCCGCAGCAATATGTGGTATTAATAGAATCAAAATTTTAAATAATTTTGAATTTTAAATGATGTTAATCACCAACATCATGTTTGTCAACAGATTTCAATATGCTTGAAAATGTTATAAATTTGAATATTTATTTTGAATTATAAAAAAGTTCCAAATAATTTTAGACAGTCATAAACAAAATATATTTGTTATCTTGTCAACGTTTCGGAGACTATTTATGTCTCCATCATCAGGTCATTAATTTCATTACATCACAATCTATAAGATAAAATAAAATTACAAATAATAAATCTTCAAATATCTACAAATTTGCATTAATTTTAAAAACTTTAAACTAAAAAATAATAATAAATTGAAGGAAAGTACGTAGTAAAAAATATTATACTCACATGATATAATACATTACATCAAATAATAATTTTTCAATTTTCTTAAAAAAATATTACTTTTTCAATTTTAAAAAATTTTTGTTGATCGTATTTTTATTCAATTAAAAAAATAATCATAATATTTCGATATTTTTCTTCTAAAGGAAACAAACTGAATTATAAACTTTTTTATAATTCAACATATCAATAGAGACAGTCTATAGTTGAAATTGAGTATTCATTACTGAGTAGTGGCCTGCAGCACAAAACCATGATGCTGAACGAAACCAGAAAAAAAGGTTTTACAGAAAGTACACACATACACACACACCGCTCAACAATTCAAGAACAACAAATAAAATACCCTAGTATAACTGCAACAAATTGAATATTTAAACAAAAGCAGTCTTCACAAATACTTCAATAACATAGGTTAATCCACACAAATAGTACAACAGTTGTTTACATACCATGGATATTAAAATGAAGTTCCATACCGCAACAACTACGTGAATAGTAAATATTTAGCTAGTGGCATCTTCCTCGAAGCCTTGCTGTCACATGTCAGCAATGTCGTAAGCAGGGACGCACAGAGTATGGGAATTCTGTCGGTACATGCAGTATGGGAATGGGCGGAAAACAGTATCAAATATTTGTATTTTTCAGTCAAAATCAAAAGTTTCATTGCTTTTGGATTTTTTCGGAGTTCTTGATATCTAACTTAACAATCAATATCTCTGACATGGCTGGAGGCTGCATAGTTTGTTTTTCAATTTCTGCGTACAATGGAAATTAGCAATATAAATTATTCATCATTAGTTTCTTTCCTCTAAAATTATATAAAACATATTTAATATATATTTCCACTAATATATTCCATACATCATTTTTAAGAAATTTCTCTAAAATAACAGACTTACAATGAACTCTTACAAAGAACAGACTTATAATGTAAGAATTTCTCTTCAGAGAAAAATGAAATTAATATTGAATTGTAAGAAAATAAACTTGTGCAAAGAATAAGTTCTCTAACCGCCATTTGGTTACTTTCCAACGTCTTTTCAAAGCAAATATAAATAAAATTGAGTTACAGTAATTCCGGAAATTGAAATGGTTTTTGCGTGGGAAGATGACACAAAATTATTTTCTCGTTTTTTTAAATTTATTTAGCGTCATGTAAATTCGCATCTCGCATTTAACGTTAATTAACTCTTATGAATTTACTTAATAAAGTAATTTTCTTAAAATTGTTATGTGGGCACATGATTATTTAATCCCGGAATATATGTGATTTTAAACATCTGTACAAAAGACAAGATAAATTAACACACTCAATTTTTCTTACTTTCTTAAATCAATATTTTATACTGAAACCCTGAGTGTGTTATTTTAAATAAAGATGATAAATGCATATTTGATAATATGGGAGCAAAGTAAGTATTATTTCCATACGCATTCTCAGAATGAGTTTCGTCCTCATCTGACAATATTGGCTAATACTGTAGAAGACGACACTAATTAACCTAGAAGAATTGCGAATTTTCACTTTGTGAATGAACCTGAGTGGGATGGCGAACGAAAGGACTGACGACGTCCCAGAGATTCTCAAAAGTCCTCCCGCTGGTCGTCTCAACGTCGAGGTATTTAAGAGCTTCAAGCCTATTATTAAAATGTAAGGTAATCCTCAAAAAAGTAACTTTTCATTAATTAAGAGAAGAGGGAGTTTATAATACGCAAGTTTGAGATCCCGCAGCATTCCCGCATCCATATCAGTTTCGAGAAAAATTTAAATGAAGATATTCTCTTTCCGGAAAGTTCGTCTTCTTTTTTCTGACCCTACAAATTCAGAAGAATAATTCAATTTGGAAATTAGAATGAATGAATACAATGATAACGGTGGATTTTCGGCAGCCTAAGATTATCATGAATAAACATAAAGATATAATTTATTTAACTCGAGGGCTTTAATTTTTTTAGTTTCCGTTTCCAATATGTTTTGTCTCGCTTATCGCCAGGTCATCTCTTGCTTCTCACGCGCTTGGAGGAAAGTTCTCTGGAACGATATGCATTTTGATGCTCGGGGCAATGCACCGCGTATTTTAGTTCTTTCTTTCTCATTACTTAACATCGAATGTCTATTTTTTCTAGCGAACTTATTTAAAAGCTAATAATACACGTGCACAAATAATAACAAATGATGACACATGACCAAGTTTCGTAATGCTTATTTTTGCTTATTTTAGTGTAAATGTCTTTTCTTTAGAATTATTGTGCGTTTTTGCCTTTTATGTATTATTTTTATATACAATGCTAAGATATCAGAAAATCGGCCATGGTCCAATCTGACTATTCATTACGAAACCTTGAATTCACGTATTTGTATTTTCAAATATGAGGGAATTCCTGAAAGTATACCAACATATTTTTCTCCATTTCCCTATTTCATAAATACTAGCCATTTTCTGAGAAAATGATTGATTGTCAATACACCGGAGGGCATTTTTTGAGCGAAAATAAATGTAAATTTCCAGACGGTTTCAGTGTTGCTAATGTTGGACTTCTAAAATATATGCCAGACACATCAATAGGTGTTCAGAAATCCTTCTCTGTATTGAAACTGATTTTGTCTCCCAATCGTTGCAGATTCGAAATTGCGATCCTTGAAAAGTTACTGGTAATATATTGCAATGGAAACTACTAAGAATGAAATGTGGAAGAGTTGTAAATATGTATGGAGTTTTACAAATAATTTTATTGTGAATGCAATTTATGACAGTGCCTTTTTTCTCCTTATTCTTGACATTTCAGTGCCTTTTTAGGCGCCTAAAAGACGATTTTTTAGTGCCTAAGCATCCGATGTCTACTCATGACCATCGATTGGAGGCACAGAGACCGCCGGAGTACCGGCGGCCAGAATGGCTCCCCACATGAATCAGCTGAGCCGCTGCGCGCGCTAAATGAAGCATGCGCGCGGCATAACAATTCCGGAACGGCCCCTCGCATTCCGAAGCACATCCCAGTGGAGCCAACATCGCATCACTATAACACCCGGGCGCAAGACATTACGGGTGGGTGCTCGGCGGCGCTCAACGATCCATCACCGTAGGCCGCGCGGCTCAGCGCGCCCAGCCGCGGGCGGCAAAGCCCGCCGCGCTGCGCCACGGCAGCTGCGGCGCCGGGGATGGACACGCTGCTGGATTTGGAAGTGGTGGTGGGGGGTGGGGGTGGAAGTGGGGGTGTGTGGTTGAGGTGGTGGGGGTCGGGGTGGAAGTGGTGGTGGTGATGGTGGGGGTGGTGGAAGTGGGGTGGAGGTTGTGGGATGGTAGGGGTGGTGGAAGTGGTGGTGGTGGTGTTGGAAGTGGTGATGTTGTTGTTGATGGTGGTGGTGATGGTGGTGGTGATGGTGGTGGTGATGGTCGTGGTGATGGTCATGGTGATGGTCGAGGTGGTGGTGATGATTGTGGTGGAAGTGGTGATGGTTGTGGTGGAAGTGGTGGTGGTTGTGGTGGAAGTGGTGGTGGTTGTGGTGGAAGTGGTGGTGGTTGTGGTGGAAGTGGTGATGTTGTTGATGGTGGTGGTGATGGTGGTGGTGATGGTGGTGGTGATGGTCGAGGTGGTGGTGATGGTGGTGGTGGAAGTGGTGGTGGTTGTGCTGATGGTGGTGGTGGTGGTGGTGAAAGTGGTGGTGGTGGTGATGGTGGTGGTGATGGTCGAGGTGGTGGTGATGGTGGTGGTGGAAGTGGTGATGGTTGTGCTGATGGCAGTGGTGGTGGTGGAAGTGGTGGTGGCTGTGGTGATGGTGGTGGTGGTGGTGGTGGTGGAAGTGGTGGTGGTTGTGGTGGAAGTGGTGGTGATGGTGGTGATGGTGGTGGTGGAAGTGGTGATGTTGTTGATGGTGGTGGTGATGGTGGTGGTGATGGTCGAGGTGGTGGTGATGGTGGTGGTGGAAGTGGTGGTGGTTGTGCTGATGGTGGTGGTGGTGGTGAAAGTGGTGGTGGTGATGGTGGTGGTGATGGTCGAGGTGGTGGTGATGGTGGTGGTGGAAGTGGTGGTGGTTGTGCTGATGGCAGTGGTGGTGGTGGAAGTGGTGGTGGCTGTGGTGATGGTGGTGGTGGTGGAAGTGGTGGTGGTGATGGTAATGGTGGAAGTCGTGGTGGGGGGAGAGGATGAGAGAAGGTGGAGGGGAAGGCTCTTGCGGTGACCAGCATGGTTGCGCTTTTAGCTTGGTGGGGGTGCTGGTAGCGGATGAAGACCAATATGAGAATGAGGAGACTTACGACGACTTATTATGAAATGGAGAAAAGTTACGATGTGAAGAATATACGCTCTGATATATATTAGGTCGTGGTGGTCGTGACGGGTGGTAGAAACGATGGTGGTGACTGAAACAGCTGTGATGAGGTTGGTGGTGGTAATAATGCGATCGTCTATGGCGGTGGTAGTGATGGAGGTAGCGATGATAAAATTGTGAATAATTTTTCTGTCTTCTTGTCAGCTGTGGTGGGGGTAAGGCGACGATCCCACTTACTCGGGCGGAAGACACGTGTTCGTCTGGTCGTTCGTGCATCAGATCACATTAGCAAGAAATAAATCGCAATATGGGCACACAACAGTAGACGTCACCGAAACCGAACATACGATGCCTAAGCAAAGAAGTAATGTCGCTCTTCAATTTAGCTGTTGCTTTGCGCTGTTGCTTCACTTTTTCTTAACAAGTATCGGCAACTCTGTAATGACATTAACAGAATTTGAAGCATCGATTTTGATAACGATACCCCCTCTTCTCAGATAGCCGCAAGCTGTCATGTAGACGAATTATTCGAACTAATAGTGGTGGTGTGCTGGATGATGGAGGTGGTGATAGTGATGATGATGATGATGATGGAGGTGATGATGGAGGATGAGGTGGTGATGCTGGTGGTTGTGATAATAGTAATTAGTGAAGAGAAAGTGTCACGTAGTAGGAATGTAGACCGTTGCGTGTCAGATATAATAGTGCCGCAGATGTGGTGGTGGATGTGGATGAAGTAAAAGAAAATAGAGTTAGGTCTTATGGCAGAGTCAACGAAAGGAAGTTGCAGCAACAAAGATAGCCTCCCCTAGATTGTTGTTTCTGCTGTTGTTGTTCTTGGTCGTGGTGGTATTGGTAGTATTATTGTTGGTAGTGGCAAGATTGAATAGTGATGATGATGATGATGATAATGTTTGGAATGGTGATAAACGAAGATGCAAGCAAAGTGGTGAAGGTGATGTTGAGGAAGTGGATGAAGGGAGGAATGGTAGTAGAATAGAAAATTGCGGTATAAGTTATGGCGTGACTGAGCTTTTGTTTTGTGATGGTGATGGTGATGGTAAGGGTGGAAACAATATTAAGAGATTCGCATAACGGGAAAGTAGTAGGAGATAGTTGCACTAATAGTTTTGATGATGGATCGACAAGGTGGGGTCGCTTTTTGGTGAAAACTTCATCGTATGTCATTCATTTTTCATGATTCGTGCACATATATTATCAGCCTTTAAATAAGTTCGCTAGAAAAAATATGCATTTCCCTAAACATCCGATGTCTAGTCATTATCCAGCGGAGGAGTAGCCGCCACCTCTCTAGAAAAACTCATGCACTACACTTAAGGGACTAATGACTTTAGCCGTTGACGCGCCCGGAACAAATCAAATCAACAATAACAAATCAATTAATCAATCAAAAAAACTCAGCCCGAGGGAGGGCAGGTGGATGCGCTAGCCATTACCTCACGAGGCCTCTTACGAGCTGTGAGAATTTGTAATTAATTTTTTCAAGAATTGCCTCAGTGAATTAAATGTGGTGTGTTTCACTCATGGCATGCGTTTGTATTCTTCAGCAACCTTTTTCTCCAGCGTTGATTTATTTTCTCTGTTTACTTCAATTGATTTTAATGTTTTGTACTGGTTTCATCAATTTTTGAAAGTTAATTCTAAACAAAAAGATCTTTCGCAGTTTATATGTTAATTAATATAACTCGTTTGCCTTAATTTATGCTTACTATTTGTTGCTATTCTTTGACAAAATCTATAATTTCCCAAACTTTTAGGTCAGAATACTATATCTACACATCTCAACAAAACGTGAAAATAATTACTATTTCGCAACGTACACTGTATAAGCTAGATCATGTAATTACAGTGTTTTGTTCCGTTTCTAGACTTGGTGGGTAATCCACCTCGATCAACTTGACCGGCAGTTAGTTCCTCAAACGCCGACAATCGATGTATTGAATCGCCGCAGGAATAATTTTCCTACATTTGGATGATAGTAGATTATGTCGCGTTTCGCGCAAAGTTTGCCAACTGGGACTGGAAGCAATTGACAGAAAACGCCCAGCACAGCAGCAGCCAAACGCGCATTGGATGTTGCCCGGAACAAACAGATATAGTCGTTCATTTATTCAGAGTGGGGATTATCATTTGGTCGGATATATGTAACCCAACTGACTTCTGCAAAAATATATGTCCTTCTGCGTGTTCCATGCAATGAATTTTTATTAGAAGAGCTTTCAACGCTAATTATTCTACATGAATGAATCAGTTTTAAAGCGATGTATTTTATTATTAAATATACAATTAATTGTAAAAATAGCGAGTAATATCAACACAACAATAGAAATATAAATTAACGTGACGCGAATGTTCTAACTAATTTTTACGATAAACTCGTCTACGCCTTTTCCTGATTAAAGTCTAAAAATCGCTTTCATTAGTCTTATGAAGATATCTTTATCTACAATCACTGGAAGCATCATCGTGTATTAGTGCCTCTTTATACAACACTGAGGTAATTGTTAATGCAAATGTACGGGCCAAGGTACTATTCCAAAGTACTATACTTTTTTTTCAAAGGTCCTCGTCATCAGAGCAACCAAAGAAAACTAGTTGCAAAGAGTAAATCATAGATCACCAAAATATATGCGAAATGTGCGTGCAACCTCACTTGCACCGACAAAATTCAGATCTTTTCAAATTCGTACCTCATAATAAAAGTTTGCCGAGAGATAGAGCGGAAACTTCGGAGACATTTGGTATTTCGCTCCAATTTTCTTCCTGAATTTTTATGAAAAGATTTCTTTTCCCCCGTTTAGAATCTTGAAAAGAGTGCTGACAAGAACTTCGGTAAGGAAATTGACGATAAATTTTTTTGCAGACTAAACTAAGCTCCATTTCTGAAGTTAAAAAGTTGAAGCTCCCCGCCAGCCTGTACAAAAAGTGCAGGTGGGCCGGGCCGGGGTGCGGGAGAAAGAGAGAGAGAGAGAGGGGGGGCTGGGGACGTACACGTGCTGTGCGGGGGTGTTTCAGGTAGCGCTGGCTGTTCCGCCGAACTTTCTCGTCGCGGTGAAAAATCTGCATTCGCAGTCGAAACACGTCCTTCGCGTAAAAACCCCGTTTATTGGGCGGCTCTGAGAAGAGGCGCGGAGGCGACGCGCGGCAACAAGACTAACGGAGGGGGGCGGACGAACGGTTAGCAGCGCGCAGGGCGAAGTAGGTCCGAATGAGGGGTTAGCTACTAAGTCAGGGGTAGATGTCCATAGCACCAGAGACAAGTGTGGCCCAAAACGAATTATTTAAATGTTTATATAGTTTTAGGTAGCAGCGCGCGGGGCGAAGTAGGTCCGAATGAGGGGTTAGCTACTAAGTCAGGGGTAGATGTCCATAGCACCAGAGACAAGTGTGGCTCAAAACGAATTATTTAAATGTTTATATAGTTTTAGGTAGCAGCGCGCGGGGCGAAGTAGGTCCGAATGAGGGGTTAGCTACTAAGTCAGGGGTAGATGTCCATAGCACCAGAGACAAGTGTGGCCCAAAACGAATTATTTAATTGATTGATTGATTCGTGTTTCCGGGCGCGTCAACTACCTAGGCCATTAGTCCTGTAAGTGTAGTGCGTGTGTTTTCTCGGGAGGTGATGGTGATGATCTTTTCCCCGCTGGATGGCGAGATCTGTCGTCGACCTACCGTCGACTAGCGGGGTTTTCCCCTCAACCAGATATCTCCCACCAGCGGGGCACCGCCCCAGCCGGGACAAGCTGTACGCTCCCGACCGGTCTCCCGACATACGAATTATTTAAGTTTATATAGTTTTAGGTAGCAGCGCGCGGGGTGAAGTAGGTCTGAAGGAGGGGTTAGCTCCCAAGTCAGGGGTAGATATCCATAGCACCAGAGACAAGTGTGGCCCAAAACTAATTATTTAAATGTTTATAGTTTTAGGTAGATTTTCACATTTTGTTACGACAATTATGATGTAACAAATGATAAAAATTATTTGTTAAAAATATTATTATATGTTGGAGCAGTTATCTATTTATAAAAAAGTTAATTTGCAAGCGGTTATGTTTAAAGCACATTCTTGCAAAAAGTCATGTATTCTATACGTTAATATGAAGTACGGATCTATAAGGAAGATAAGTACAGTAAATATTTTCGTATGTTGAGGATTACAGAATAAAGACAAAATAGTTTCTAAAGTTAATATTTAAAAATGTAGTAGCTATTAATAATTTTTATTTCGTTCGCGCATAACATAATATTGATAACATATATTATTCTGTTTATTTACTGATGTATTTACCATCTAAAAAGGTACAAATATGTGTATGGCATATGGACGAGAAGTATACTGATCACAAATTTTCTTCATGCCCAGAATTTTCATCGGCAGACCAATGATAAACTTGATTTCGTAGGTTTTTCTGGCAAGAAATAATAAAACTTCAAAAATTATCCAAAAATACTTACGTATGTACAGATATTCGTGTCATATAATATTGATTATCTGTATTTTTAATTAATATATTCGTTTCCAAATCTAGTGTCAACAGATTAAATTTGCTTCGAAATGTGTTAAAGTAAGCTAACATACTCCTCAAATGAAAGAAATTATTAGATTCCTTCTTAAATGTTTAATTGTTTAATTTAAATTAACAATGTAGTATAGACATCGTATTTGAAAGATTTTTCTAAATACACACTTAACGATTTATGTCTGAAAGTACCTCTAAAAATCTTTAAAATCTTAATTAAATGCACAACGTAAAAGTCAGGTGCAGTAATTTGTATTATAAGACGGATATTGTATAGTACATATTTAATAAGTTCTGAATTATATTGAACGAAAGTGATACTGAATTTTTAAAAACACATTACGATAATTATGTTTACAATTCGAATCACTATTTTATCCTTTTCTTTCAGAACAAGCAAAGAGAAAATTTCATCGGCCAAAATATCGTATCGAGCACCAAAGAAGGATGAAAGGGGGCAGTGTTGGCAGCCTAGGCCGCCTGTAGCGGCGCAGGTGCGGAGCAGACTTCAGGCCTTCCCTTCCCTGCCGCTGTTTTGCTCTCTTTCTGCCTCCCCGTCGAGGGCTCCCAGAGGATCCGTGACGTCAGCTGTGATCGAACGACGTCATACGCGCTCGCGGCACCGAGCCCTGGAATCCGCTTCAGAAAGATGAAAGCTCTAAACGGAGTCATTTGCCGCACCTTCACCGGTAGTTAAATAGATTTTTTTCTTCCAAAATTTCATTTTGACACATTTTATGCACTTTAACACTCTAAGGAAAAATTGTAAATATAATAACGAGAGGGAAGCTGAAGCGTATATAAAAGAACAGTTGAAAGGAAACGCTCGTGGAATATTCACGACTGAATAGATGAAAATGATTCTTGAAAAATAAACAAGCACATAAGAAAAAGGTTCTACTTGCTTAAATAATATGTAAACTAAACACATGTTAAGTGATCCTCAGAATTCGAGGATACGTGAAACATAAAACACGAAGACTATAAATATACGAAATGTAAGTGCATTTATCGCCTACAACTTAGATAAAATAGGAAGTTTCCTTAGAAAATAAACACAACATTAGAAAATTGGAAACATTAGAAATTGAAATTAGCAATTGGAAAATGAACATGTTGAAAGAAACTTACGCGCATATTCTGTTTACGTACTTCGAACTTTTTGTAATATTTGAAGAACCAATACAAGGATACTGGGTCCAATATGCAACCAATGTTTGCTACAAATACAACATGACATGCAGAAAACATTGAGTTGAATCCACAATGAAAGGAAACCGCTTAACTGTATCAGAAATCAGATACTCTAGAAGAGTATTTGCTCGCGAACAGACGAGTGTAGATCGTGAAGTGTCAATAGCAATAAGCGTTGACGCGTGTACTCCACTGGCATGCCTCTTGAACGAAGGAGCGAGTGACTGTTTTGCATTTAGACTAGTTCTGCGTCATACTCGGCGTGAAGCGAGAAGAAGCTGTTTGAATCAGCGAAAGAACTGAATGTGCCATTCAAAAACAACGAGCTCTGGATATGTCAAGGAGTCGGCATACCAAGCCCTCTGACGTTGAATTGTCATGTAATCAGCGGCGAGACACAGTTTTTCACTAGGTACTTCGTGATCGACAAATATCAACAGGGCAAATCAGACGGTTATCCATCTCTCTTCTTTGTTCTAAGATAAAAAAAGTATATAATGATAAACTGAATGCAGTTGTATCCTTAGTGCATGAGAATTTCAGGTTCTGAATTTGGCACATCGTGATATGTTGAAAATGTACACATTTTTAAATATGTGTCAAATCAAATGTTGCAAAGTAAGCATTTTGTGCCCTCGTGGTTTAAATTCAGAAGAAAGTGAAATTCTTCAGTCAGTCACATTCACTAAACTATTTCTGAGGAGAAGGACATTGAAACGTGAGAAATTATTAAAAACAAGTTAATTTACATACATTCTCATATAAAGTAATACAAAATGTGAAGTAATGTAAGTTATATATTTTTAATTCATTTGTCCATTTTATATAAAAAAATTGTATTTTTAATTGTAATTTTATAAAAAAAACATTTCCATTACAAATTTAAAACTCATTAAAGTGTTAAAAAACAATCAAAACCTTAATTGAACAACTTCGCAAACAAATTTAAACAATATCAAAAATAGTACGAGGAAAACACTTGTATTATGCGAATCTGCACAACAAGCCAGTGACACTTGATAAAACCCACGTCTGTATCCTCAATTAACTGTAATTCAGTAGAGTTAGCAGTTATGCATATTATACTAATTGAAGTATTTGATGAATTTAAATGCTTGAACCGACGACACACAAATAGGTCAGAATATCTATACCGAACGGAATGTCGGCACTCTACAAAGTCCAACTATTCTAGGAAAAAACGGGCATTCGAAGTCGCCGTCGAGTAATTTTCTCAAACTAAATTAGTAACATCTTTACACGACCTGAGAGACAAAATACCCAAACGGATAGATATCTCTCCTTATTCGTTGTTGAGGCAGAGGTCACAAAATTCTATAAAACGTGTAGCAATGCCGAAAAATATATACTGTACAACTTCCTATCGATTTAAACGATTGGCTAAAACTGATCAAACTGTAGGAAAGTACTTCCGTAACAGCCATGTAATTGGCAAGTAGGGCGATTTTCTGGCCCTCAGCAAGTGCAGTTTATGACCCATTTCTGTATCAAAACCTAACAATTGATTTGATCTGCAAACAGGTAATTTGTAGGTACGTGGTCTTCAAATATCTCTTTCACATTGCTCCCTCTCCAACACGTAGTATGTATAGCATAATCAGTTTTTGCAACAGATATCGTCTTGGTTAAGGTAATAGTATTTAGGATATTGGGAACTAATTTTACAAGAAAATATATAAGAATGATCTTAAATAAATGTTTCAATGGCACAAAAATGTGTAAAAGGTTTGTTCAATTTCGTATTTTTAAGAAGCCTTACATTTGTTTCATTAAAATTCTCAAATTCGATATACATATAGGTCATGTGCTATTTTTATAATATTTTATTTTGATGAGCAGCATTACACCATAGTGAACTAAACATACAATATAAATATGGATCGATACGGATCCATATCTATATAACCAAGGACGAAGGAGAAATATTGTTTTCAACGTACAGAATACGAAATATATGGGCTAATTCTTATCTAAAAACTAATTTCTTTGACTTTAAATTAGTTACAGTTGACGTTCGCCATTTGTCACAATTTTTCAAGAAATTTGAAAGACATTTAATGATAATTTCAAAATTTACACATTCCCTTCGATTGTTTAGAATCATTGATTAAATTAGTGATTCCGCGCGCAGAAACTGCTAAGGACATTGTTACCGTAAGTATAGTGCATGATCTGATCGCGGGAGGTGCTTGGGCCTGCCAGTCGGCTAGCGGGTTTTTCATCAACCAGATACTTTCACCAGCGTCGCACCGCCCAGCTCTAAGCTTCTATCAGGTCTCGCGGCGTAAGGGGTAGTGTAGTGCTTGTAAATATACGTGTACGTAGTAAGGGGTGAGGATAGGGCAAGGAAGATCGCGAGCAGGTCGTGGCCGGTGTGTTAAAGTACTGCTCCGGTATTGACCTTGTGTTATTCGGAGAAACTACGGAAAACTACCGTTCAGAGCAGCCGGCATCTACAATTCTCCTCCAGGCAGCAGCTGAATTTGATCTAGCTATGTGGATAGTGTCGAAAATCCCGCTAGACCATCGGGAAGGACCAAGGCCCTCCAGGTGAGATGACATCAAATGGTGCCCTGAGTCACTTAAGGTGGTGTATTGTTTTAGCTGAAGTTTATTTGAGTACTTGTAACACCGAACAACAGCCACTCTTAACACGATAAATCCTATTCGAGAATGAAATGAAGTTCCTTAAAATAAGAGACTACATACCGAAATGTAGCATAGTGCCCTCCCTATTCTTCTAGTTTTGTTATTGTCTTAGAGCACACTTGCTAAGAAATGCTTCATTAAAAACCTTCAATATAAGTCGTTTTTGTCAGTAAAAGAACGGTAAAATGGAAAATTTTCATTAACAAAGCAAATGCTTGTATTGCAACGCAGAAAATCAAGCACTGACGCACATGAAGATATTTTACAAAGAATAACTCAGTTTCATTAGCTATATTAGTAAATATTTTCATGCAATCTACGTCAAATAATTCCAAGAATTAATTTATCAAATGCACGGCAATGAACTAATAATGATTAACTCAAATATTGATATCCAAATAATAGACAAGCTTCATATTGCAGATATAAAACAACCCAAAACACAGCTTTGAAATTAATTTTTGAAATGAAAAATTGGGAACTCTAGAAACTCACAAAATTCCAAGAACTGTTAAGATGTAATACGCAAACGAGCTAACATATTTTGTGTGACAGACAAATGAAATGAAAAAATGTGAATTTAAAATTTTGACAGGAGAATTTACGTGACAATACACAGGAGAATTTATATTAATGCGATTGATTATGTTTTTAGTAATTTTTGTATGTCAATAAATTCGAAAGTTGAGACGATTTTCAAGGAACAATATTCGGTCAGCTAAGTCCTCAAAAGATCCGTTTAGAAAATAAGGAACCTCATGTCAATTATTATCGGTTTTAATGATAAACCAAGGATTACTTACTAGTCGACACAGGTCTTAAAGGCAAAGTAATAGTGCACAGATATATAAACAGAAATATAATAATGAACAGAAATATATCAAATGGTTGAAACATAATACATTTTTAACCAAACGTTCTCAGACAAATTCTTGTTTGCGTATAGATCATTCAAAATATTTCCCTCCAAAGTCACTGCCTTTTTCCAGTGATCTAAAATCATCTTATGTGCTTTCCATAAAAATATTTTGTCTGGTTACGAATCCACTGAGGAACCCTTTGGATGATGACGGCGGCGACGATATCCGCAAGCCAACCAAGACTGACTCAAGGATGTGTGACAAAAATAGCATTTGTCCTAATTTGGATGCTGGTCGTTGTCTTAGTTGTTTCAGATGTTTAGGGTTCTGAAATCTCAAGAGGACCTTCTTTCATATCTCACTCTCCACATCTTTATTGCTTGTTTCAGATATTTTTTTCATTTCGGTTGGCAGGACTTCTGAGTAGTTTGCTGCAGTGAGTATTGTGACACCTGTTAGAAAGTTTTTCGTATCTATAACTTCTTAAGTGTCACATCCTCCGAAAAATAAAAACTTTGCCATAACTTTTCATGGCTAGCCGGATCTCTGAGCTTTCTTGGTTCGGGAGATCCGCCGATCATTCTGTGTATATTTCACTCTTTCTCACTCCCTAAAGCACTTACAACACACTTTCTTAAGCAATCCTAGCACACTACTTAAACAATCCCCTAGTTTAGGGAGGTGTAAATATCGCTGTGTGCCGAGCAACTGATCGATCCGACAGTGGTAGAGGTGGTGGTAGTGTAGTGGACAATGCGCGATCCGACAGTGGACAACGGTAGTGTAGTAACTCGCAACAGTGAATAGTGGCTTTGCTACCGGCACCGCGTGTTCAGACAGCAGGCGGCGACCCAAGATCAGTGCTTGGTGGCGGCTTCGGCGCCTGAAAAAGGGGCAAGTCACTGCACCACGTCTTTTGTAAAATGTCAATTTTCGCGAACTTTCATTAATTGCCATAGTCCTCAATTGGGGACCTCAGACCGTTTTCATACTTGCTTTACTTGCTTCTTTCTGTGTACCATAATTTGCAAATTGTATTTATTTATTTATTAGAGCGAGGTAGACTAAGTCAAATATATAAGCAAGTTTTAGCGTTTTTGAGTGCTAGATGACGATTTGGTCCAGAATACAATGGCGCTTCCGGACAGCTAATCAGGTCTTGCGTCGGTTCTAATAATCTAAAACGGTGCTTGGCTGCTTTATGCCTGCGGTGAAGTCGGAGGGAGAGGCCGGTGAAAAGCAAACGATGGTTGGTCCGCACCACGTTGCTTAAGCAGATAAGGTGCGGTTAATGGTTTTGCTTTTTTAGAAACCCCTTTTTTTTTAGAAAAAATGTAGCAAAAGTCCCTGCTTTTTGTTCATTGATCAACGATTCCGAGCGCTAAATTGCTCAAATTGGTCCCGTAAGTGTAGTGTATGTTTAATAGTAGGTGGTACTGGTGGTGGTGGCCTCCCTCCCCCTTGGACTAACGCCGACATACTCGTTGAATGGCGATGTTTTCGTCAACAAGGTATCTCCCTCCAGCGGAGCACTGCCCCGGCTAGTACAAGCTTCTAAACTCCCGACTGGTCTCTCCGGCATGTGTGAGAGTATAGTGCATGTTAGTGTGTGCGTAAGTAAGAAGTAAGGGTAGAACACGGAAGAGGGAGGAACGATCACGCACGGTCCCATTGTAAGGGTTCTGCTCCTGCATTTGGCTGGTGTTGATCAGAGAAACTTCAGAAAAGTATCGATCAGAGCTAGGATTTTCCCCAGTCAGCGGCAGAATTCGACCTAGCTCTGTAGTTAGCGTCAAAAATCTGCCACAGTCGGTATCCGAATCCAAGGATATCCCTGTCAGAGGCACTGCAGGTGGCATCAATTGATGCCCGAGGGTCGCTTGTTCCTGCTCTCTCTCATAGTCTCCCAAATAGTATTGGATAAGCCATACATCCAACCCAATCAACAAAATATATAAATATATGAGTCGCATGCTTACCGCTGACTGAAAGGGCGAAATCACGGTTGTTCAATGGTCAGCCGTAGACGCGTTGCACCACAATACTCCCATGAACACACTGCTGTTGTGCTTTTCATAATGTTTGAAAATAACGAGTTCCATTTATATATATATATATATATATATATATATATATATATATATATATATACATATATATATATACATATACATATATATATATATATATATATATGTAAATGTCCTGATTAAGCACTACTATATTTTTTTAAATCAACTTCGTCCTTTAAATGACGCGTTTTAGGCCAGTGCCTACCTACTAATTAATTGACACAACTCTGTAAGCAAAACCTCAGAATCCCCCTACGAGAAGTACCTATTTAGCACAGTGGTGTCAAGGTCTTCTGCTGGTGGCTGTGGCACGCGTCGTGGCATCGTAGCATGCCACGATCTTGTCTGTGCAACTAGCGTCGGGAGAACGGAACTATTAGTAACCCCGCAGTTTTACAATAGGGATAGCAGTTTTACAATGTGTCTGGTGGCAGGGCTAATTAACTGTGTGGAGAGGCGATTTCGTCGTGGCACTCGTGCCACAGACTCCCGTTCGTGGCATCGACCATTGACACCACTGGTGGCAGTGGCACGCGTCGTGGCACCTGTAGCATTGCACGAGCTTCTCTGCGCAACTAGCGTCGGGAATGGGAACTATTACGAGTAGTAGTAACCCCCTTGTTTTGCAATAGGGATGGTGTTGTCTCTGGTGGCTGGCTAATGAACTGCGTGGAGGGGCGATGTCGTCGTGGCACTCAGTGCCACGGACTCCCGCTCGTGGTATCGACTTTGACAACTCTGATTTAGCCTTTCACGGAAAAGGACCTTGCTCACAAGCTACATTGGCTTCGCGACGTGTACCGGAGTGCGTTTTCCGAGCGAGTGAATATTCACGACAAACGCAAAGCGAAGCGGGCATTCGCGATTGACGCGTCCTCTCGAAGCTTCCCGACGCCGGCGGCGGCGGAGCGGCGGCGGCGGCGGCGGTGGCGGCGGCGGCGGCGCCAGAGCCTCGCGCGCGTGAGGACGCGGTTGGCAGAGGGCGCGGCGATCGCGTCTCGCAGTGAGCGCCGTCCTCAGCGGTCGCGGCCGAGGGCGCTCCAGCGATTCATATCCTGCTGCCCTGTCCTCGCCCGCGCTCCGCCCCCCGGCCGGGCCGTTGCTCGCACGACGTCGGCGCGGCGGGCCGTTGCTCGCGCTACGTCAGCGCGGCGGGCCGCGGCTGCCGTAGTGCACTCGAGTGAAGAGGGGTTGCGTCGCGTGCGATGGCTTCTAGTGCTGGCGCCTGGTGGAGAGCCCAAGACTGCCAGCAATAACGCGCTCTCACTGAGCTGTTCCACGAGTGCAAACATGTCGTTTAGAAGAAGCGAAAGGGCGTTTCCAATGCTAATTAGTGGTGCTAAAACAGCACGTCCTTTCTCCCCCGGATTTTCACGCAAAATTACGCGAAAAATACTCAAATTTTCGAAAAATTGTACATGACTTTTTTTCCCAAAATCTGTCTTTAAGGAAAAGATTTCATTAAGGGAAAAACATATCAATCTGCTTACTTGTAGGTACAGGAAGACACAAAAAAGTTTTGAAGTTTTGCAATTTTCGAAAAATTAGGGTGTTCAACGAACATGAGACTTGTACGATTCTCTTCAACGTCCTTCACACTATCCTATAACAAAATTTAATCAAAAACGATTTAGCCATTTTTTTTTAATTTTGAAAATGTCCCAGAGGCTTCTTGTAAAGTACCCCCAACATTCAAAATATCAATTTCAAATTGACAGGGCCGCGAAATCAGCCAGATCACTTGGGGAATATCAATTTTGGGGAAAATCCGCCGAATGGTTTAGCCACTGGCGTTGTTCACAGAGAGACGGACACACGTTTTGCCGTTATTCGAGTTTTCGGTATCAAAGACTCAAATAACATGAATTTTGGCTACACCACGTGTTAGAGGATTTTTTTCTAAATTTAGCATCTGGATTTATCCACTTTTTTGTTGCCAGAGCCCTGTAAAAAGAGATTTTCTGCCAAAAAGTCGCCGTTTTTTCGTGCAGCATTACATAACTTTCTCTCTACTTCCTTTGGAAAAAGTAAAAATTGATATGTGAAGCATTTTTGTCTGCGTATTACTTACATGTGTATGTTGGGATAATTTATACAGGTGAGATCACGGCATCAATTCTGCAAGAAATTAATAAACAAAGAATAGTAAATCGGTAAATAAATTTTGAAAATAGATTCAATAATATTTCTGATTAACCCGTAACTGGCGATATCATTTTTTTGCCACGAAGCTAGTGATGTGGGAACTACATGCACCCCAACACAAAATCTTGCTTAAAAGTGTTGAAATAATAAAAATGTCTTTTTGGTGATATGAACAAGAAATATTATGCATTATCATTAGGGATGATTACAAAAATAATTAAATAAGAAGCACTGGACTTACCAAATTTAAAAAAATATTTTAGTGTCAACTAAAAAAGCACTCCTTCAACTATATTTGGAATAAATAAACAGACTAATTTTTTATAAAATTGTTTTTGAGAACCTGAATCTGATTAGGAAGGACCAATTAATCAAATCTTATGACTAATACAACACAACCTCTATTTTGAATAACTTCTCGCAGTCCCTCATTGACTATACAATTTCCGTATATTACACGCTCACCACGGTCCCCTTTTCCCCGCTCAATTTGCTATCTTCCGCTTCTAAACTGACCTTGACCCATTGCCCAAATCCTGGGTCACCTCTCCTAATAATATCTCTCCAAGCATTCATAGTTTTGTGAAATATAAAAAAAATAACACGGGATAAAAAATTACGTAATCTGTGAGATGGGGATTGGTTATACCTTAGGCGCCAGAAAAAAATTAAATAACAAGTGTCTGCTTATCTTCAACAATGTGACCACCGCCGGGTTCCCAAAACAACTGACTTCTATCCCGAAGCATAGGCTCCTTCGCGCATCCACTTTGGGCAAGTCTCTCTGAATCTGAATCAGTGAAATTGTCACTGATTCAATCAGTGAGAGCCGAAGCCACTGATGTATTCAGTCGAAATGTGTAGTTTTGCTGACAATCAGCGAATACGCGAACCTTTTCATAATGACCGCCAGCATTTCACTGGTCGTCAGTGGTAAAAGTGCCGCACCACCATCGCTCACTGATCCTTCAAGTCACAGAAAAAATTAAATAACCGATTTCACCGATTCAAACAGTGAAGTTTCACTGATTTAAAAAGTGGACCCAATTTTCACTGATTTGTTCAGTTCAATTCATTGATTGTCAGTGGCAGGGTTATAACTGACACCATCAGTGAATAGTCGCTGTCAATCACTGATTTACTCAGCTTTTTCACTCATTCACACTGAGAGAGTACGGTATCTTTCAAAGGGTGGGGTACTAATAGCCACCACATCACCAGTTACGGGTTAACATTCTCTATTTCAGTTTATACTCACTTCACAATTATGTCAGGTACCATACAGATGTGTTACATTTTATTACAACTTAATTCAATCGGTTACTTCTTGCCATTGATTTCTATTGCTCGCAGGTGCTGCAAGTGCGATCCTCACTCGAATTTTTGTTTAGAGCCAACTTCATCTGAAGAAGTTACTATTCTCAGTAGTTGGGGTGTGTATAATAAAGCGTAACATCACTCTTTGAGAAGTACTATTACATTAAAATTAAGTAAAATTTTCTCAAGGAAACGTCATTTTCAGAATAGAATACAATTCCGGAGAATGAAATTACAAGCCATTGCTGTCAACACTTCTATAATACTTTTGCCACATGGAGTATTTCAATGATGTTTCAATTCCCTTATGCTCTCGCATCAAAGACGAAACATTGTAAATTTTACAAGGAAGTAATAATATACGTATTCTTAAATAATTCAATTATAATGAATAAAAATAAAAATGTATACATGGCTGTATAATTAGACGACATGGTTTTCCTTTGCATCAATTTTCATATAATTATTTGTTCGACATTTTTATTCCCCTATTTTCAGTGTTTTAAATTAATGCCCTCGTTTTGAAGCGTATTCAATTTCAATTCAATTTTATTTGTTTACAGGGTTAACCTATTACAAATAGCTGTGTATATTCACCGCTCTATTGTAAAAAATGTCATTACAAATAACCTATAATAGCAAAAGGTAGGTAGTAAAAGATACAATATAAATAACACAACAAATGTATATAAAATAGTAACACAATAACTAAATAATACAATAATATAAGATACAAAGTAATGAAGACAATATAAAATACAAATATATACAGAACAACCAGCATCAAGTGAGACAACCTGTTGAATTTAGCTTGAACACTTCATTGATAATAAATGCTCGTAATTTCAGGAATTGATTAAATAATATTGTACAGAGGATTTTTATCTTTCAGAGTTTAGTTTTGAAGCCTATTCACGACTCCTATACAGTAATCCCTCGACATTCGCGGATTCGCTATTCGCGAGTTCCGAAAATTCGCGATTAGAGAAATGCTCCCCAGGTTTTAACATTCGCGATTCCGACATTCGCGAGTGAGTCTTTTGGTCGTACATTTTCTTTGAAAGCGAGCACATTTCATTTCCTTTATCATCATCATCTGGGAAACGAAATCGGCAGATCCTCGGAGCTCGCAGTATAACTTTCTTCAAACATTACACAGATGAAATGTCTATTCACATTTACAGAATAATACAATTGTAAAATAACTCGATTCAGTTGCGCCAAATTGGAGGTAAGGGTTTTGGCCAAATGAACAGAACAGCCATGCAGGAATCTGTGCAAGTCTCATTATAATGATATCATTGTAGAGGAGCTTCGGGAAATCATCAGTGAAGAAAACCTCATCAACGGTAATGATGAAGTAACAGAAGCGAAACTGCGTGATGAAACAAAAAAAATAGCAAATCCTGTATCCAATCATTTGCAACTTCAATAAGTTTCAAAGATTATTTTATTTCTTCATTTTGTAATTTTAATTGTGAATACTTGTTTGTACTGTATTTGATGGTCAGATTTTTTCCTTTCTTTTTTAAACAGTTTTTCGATATACAAGAACCTAACCCACCTTTCTTCATTAAAAGATAGACTTAACATTCGCGAGGTTTTTTTGGGAACATAACTCTCGCGACTGTTGAGGGATTACTGTACTGGCAACCTAGAGTGCCCTTAACGCCGCGTCACAGTTGCCCACCAACGGGAACGTAAAGGAAGTTGAATGACGGACATGTCACGCAGACGTTCACAACAGGATTGAAACCCGAAGCAGGAAGTGAACGGGGTGATCAACAATCATTCGGCTCGGCGAACGGGAAGCCTCTTCACCAATGACAGTGCAACAAATGGAAGCGAAGTTTTCCAGCTGATCGAGCGCGTGAAACTTGAATGAAGCGGATATTGAGGTTGGAGCGAGAATTTTCGAGGTTACGGTACGAGGCGGGCTTTGTTAGTCTTTATTGACTTATTTTTGGTCCATTCTTTTTCCGATAAATTCTTAGAACTAAAAATCTCTCCATAAAAATACTATTGTGTATTTCGCTGAAGTACTTCGGATTCGAGCTTATTTTAGTAAAAGTTTGGTAACAGAAAGTTGAAGTAAACGAAAGATGAAAATTTTAAGGGATAACAAGAATATAAACAAAGATATGAAGTAACATTAATAAAATAGAAACAATACGTAAAAAAAATAAAGTTAACAAGTGAACTCAAAATTAACAATAATTAATGAACTACGAGATTTAAAAAGGTTAAGTACAGAGATAATAATGCAGAAGCAATGATATGAAACAGAAGTAGAACTCAAAAGGTACATAAATCACTGAAATTTCAAAGATTTTATAACAAATATACATGAGAAAGACTAAATATAGCCTTTTATTTTACATTATGTATTTATAAGAACACGAAAGCACACACAAACTCTAGAAAAGTACTTGACGGTGCACAAGCAAGGCAGCACAGGTAGGCATAGGAAAGCAAATAGCATTCAGGCTGGAAGTGCATCGGTTTTGGGAATTGATCCGGCAAGTTCTCTGTTTTGCCGCTACAAATTCACAGCGCATTCCTCTGCCTGTAGGCGATGATTGTGATAAGTTCCCACTCCTATTCGCTTGACTGATTAGTGATTCGGGCACGTAAAAGGTCAACGTTTTCTTCCGGACTAGGGGGCCGTGGTCTATTGGAAAATATACTTCCATACGTTTCGTCCACAACTGCAACGGACATCCTCAGTGGCGATGTGGTCTCGGACGAAGAGTCCACTTCGTGACAATCACGAACACACAGCGAGCGTCTCCGCCACATCGCCCGATCCGAGCCTATCAACAGCCGGTCCCCTTCACAGTCCCGCTGGTACGAATATTCCCACGGAACGGGCGGCTCCATCAGTCATCGGGGAACCATCGAAGTGGACTCTTCGTCCGAGACCACATCGCCACTGAGGATGTCCGTCGCTGTTGCGGACGAAACGTATGGAAGTATGTTTTCCAATAGACCACGGCCCCGTAGCGGAAGGAAACGTTCACGACAAATCCGGCCGTGAAAGCTTACATTGTTATACGAGAAAGGTCATTGAATCCGTAAGTACAGTGCTTGTTTTTATGGCAGGCGGTGTCGGCGATCGTGCCCCGCTAATGACGAGATCCGGCGCGTTTTTTGATTATTTTGAAAACTTCTAAATTTTAAGTTCAGTGGATATTTTTTTCCATTGATATATTTTTCTCAAAGATTAAATTTTATAGAAATTATTGTCCGAATATCATTTGTAATTAATCAATAAAAATTTCGGCATTTGATCTTACAGTACTTGTTGTAAATGATATGAAGTTCTTCATCGTATTTGAAAATATATGTTTCATAAATTTTTCAAAATATTTGTTTTGTTGCATGTCTATTTAACAACTAAAACACTCACAAAACGTCTGCTTGCAAATCATGTAAATCATCTTCAAGTGAATGTTTACATTGTTCGATGGTTCACCTTATTTACTTTGAACGAAACTGAAACACGCTTTCAAATGACGTACGCGTATAATGGAGGTTTGCCAATGGTATTCACTAATTTTACATTAACTATTTACGTATAAATAAAATATTTTAATGGTAATGAAATGAAGTAAACCCTACAATGAATCATGACCAGGGAAATGGTAGAACAGTGTAGTCTACAAGTTATTAAATATTTCACACGCTTTCCTCTATTGTTTTCATTAATGCTCTGCTTGAAATATTAATCATCAAATAAATATTAAATACTTTCTTTCAACTACTTCTTTACAGTGACAATTTCTTTTTCAAAAACGAAAATTCACTCCCATTACAATTTCGAGTTGTTTTCTTTCAATTTGTTTTTGTCGGATTGGATATACATAGATCAGTACATTATTGGTCAAATACGAGTAGAGCGTCCTCTTTCGCGCGAATATACAGGGAGGCTATCGCTTGCGGCGGCGCGACCTTTGACCGCTGCAGCGCGACGCGAGGACCGAGGCCCGCTCCGCCGCGCCGAAGGTCACAGCTCCACTGATCGAATCTCGATCGAGCCGTGAAGCCCCGCTGATCCCTGGGCAATAGCCGAAAATCCAGGGCTCGCCTCTCGCAGCCCCGCCCGGCGCGACCCGCCACACTTAGGGCTTCTTTTCAAGATTTTCAAGCGCGCGACGGAGGCGCATGTGGTGGTAGCGGTAGTAGCGGTGGTGGCGGTGGTGGAGGTGGCGGTGGTGATGGCCCTAACGGTGATGATAACGGTGATGGTAACGGTGACAGTAACGGTGACAGTAACGGTGACAGTAACGGTAACGGTGGCGGAGGCGAACGCGGAGGTGGAGGCGAAAGTAAAGGCGTAGATGGAGATGGAGGCGGATGTGGAGGTGAAGTTAGAGGTGGATGTAGAGACGGAGATGGAGGCGGAGGCGAACGCGGAGGTGAGGTGGAGGCGAGGTGGAGGCTAAGATGGAGGCGGAGGTGAGATGGAAATGGAGGTGGAGGCGGAAGTGGAGGTGGAGACGGAGAATGAGCAGGCGGAGGCGGGGATGGATACGGCCGGAGGTGGAGGCGGAGGTGAGGCGGATGTGGGAGGTGGAGGCGAAGCGTGGAGGCGGAGATGGAGGTGGAGGCCGGGTCTGGAGCGGAGGTGGAGGCGGAGGCGGAGGTGAGGCCCCCGTGGGGGGAGGTGGAGGTGGAGGCGGAGGTGGAGGCGGATGTGGAGGGGAGGCGGAGGTGGAGGAGGAGATGGAGGTGGAGGCGGAGGTGGAGGCGAGGTGGAGGTGGTGGAGTGCGGAGGTGGAGGCGGAGATGGGGAGGCGGGAGGCGGAGGCGGAGGCGGAGTGTGAAGCGGACGGAGGTGAGAGGCGGAGGTGGAGGTGGAAGTAGAGACGGAGATGGAGGTGGAGGCGAACGCGGAGGTGGAGGCAAAGATGGAGGCGGAGGTGGAGATGGAAATGGAGGTGGAGGCGGAATGGAGGTGGAGGTGGAGGCGGAGGCGGAGGTGGAGACGGAGGCGGAGGTGGAGGTGGAGGCGGAGGTGGAAGTAGAGACGGAGATGGAGGTGGAGGCGAACGCGGAGGTGGAGGTGGAGGCAAAGATGGAGGCGGAGTGAGATGGAAATGGAGGTGGAGGCGGAAATGGAAGTGGAGGTGGAGGTGGAGGTGGTGGCGGAGGCGGAGGCGGAGGCGGAGGTGGAGGTGGAGGCGGAGGCGGAGGTGGAAGTAGAGACGGAGATGGAGGTGGAGGCGAACGCGGAGGTGGAGGTGGAGGCAAAGATGGAGGCGGAGGTGGAGATGGAAATGGAGGTGGAGGCGGAAATGGAGGTGGAGGTGGAGGCGGAGTCGGCGGTGGCGTTGGAGACTGATGAGGCGATGGCCACGGTACGGGACAAGACGCCTGCGGTGTCACTGGAGGCAGCGGCGAGGCCAGCCGGATGGTGGGGGAGAAAGGCATGAGCGGCGAAGCGGCGACGCCAAGGGCCGCGGCGTCGGGCGCAGCGGCGCGGCGGCGTGGCGTCGGAGTTGCAGGGGCCGTGGGCGGCGGCAGAGCGGTCGCTTTCATATCGCGCTCTGTTTGCAGCCCAGAAACCAGGCGCCGCCTGAGACGAGGGCTGACACGAAAGCCCTATGGGCAACTGCGGGAGAGAAAAAGGCGTCGAGGGAACGCGAGTGTCACAAAGGAGGTGGTTACGCGGCGGCGGAGAGGTAAATACGGACGTGTATGAGATGGAAACGGTGTCTTGGGGGTGCTGCGTTTTTTCGCACTTTTATCTTGAGCCCCGGTTGACGGGAAAAGAGGTGGTAAGAAATAACGTAATGGAAATCACTGAGATTGTGCTGCTAATAGCCGTCAGGTCTCAAAACTCGAAGCTGAACGAAATTTATATCGACGGATCGCGCTGGAGGCAGCAGAAGCGAATACAGTGATAATAGCAAGAGGTAATCATTTTTGTAAATAACAATTCCATATACAATGTATCAGAAACAATAGAGATTGATTATAATCTGTGATGTTGAGATTTCAGGCGACGTTAGGAGTATCAGTAATGTGTGTAGCCGTGAAACTATGCAAATCTATGGATCGTAGTGTGCAAAGGGAGTTTTAGTGTGATAGTTGTGGATGGAGGTGATCGTCAGGTGAGAGAATACTGAAGGAGAACGATATTGGTAAGTGATAGCAGTAACAGTTTGTTGTTAGCTGATACGCACACATACACGACGGAATGTAATAAATTCAGGAGATTGCCTACATAATTATCATCCGATTTACGAGAATTCAAAGACTTCCGCAGAATTCAAAGAAGGAAATACAGTGTAGGAGGAGTGGTTCTTACACGTTTCGGGGAAATGATGTACGTGTATGAATAACTGCAGCACGAGATCCTGATTGCACAACTACATCGTAACAGAATATTTCGTTCATTTGCTGTGATGCCTAGGCCTGAGGTCGACTTACGCGGGATGGCCCGTCGTCCTCAAATCACTCCATGTATAGTTGTTTTGGACTTTTGCTACACCGATCTATGAGAGGTTAAAACTCATTTTGTATCTTATGAGAAGTAAGGTTTCCAGTTTCTTGATCATTTATGGACATTATGTTGTTGAATGGATTATTATGAGTAAAGGCCTTATGTATGTTTATAGAAGTGTCGATCGTTATTTTTATCAGCAATCCTAGTGACGGAATAAAAATATTCCGAAACGTTGACAAACGCAATGATTGAATGTTTTAATTTACTCTGACGAAATCCCGTGAACTCAATTTCCAATTCCAGGGATAGAGTAGTTCAATTTACAAGCTTCAATATTCAAAACAGCAATTGACAAATTATAATTATTCTACATTTTTCAACATTTTAAAAAATATTGTTACAAAAATAGTCTGTCTACGCTAAAAGAAATATTAAATAGAATCTTGGAAAGGATTAATTTCCAGGCAAAAGAGAAGTAAAACTTTTTTGGAGCGTGTGGATAGATTGATTTGATGGAGAGTGATTCCGGGCGCGACAAATACCAAGGTAATAGTCCGCAAATATAGTGCATGTGTTTACCAGAACGTGGCGGTTGTCTTCCTCCGCTGGATGGCGAGATCCGGCACCCACCTACCGTCGTCTCGCGGGGTTTCCCCAACCAGGTATCTCCTGCCAGTGGGGACCGCCCCAGCCGGAACAAACTCTAAGCCCCGACCGGTCTCCCAGTCGGGGTAGTGTCGTGCATGTTAGTCTGTGTGTGTGTGTGTTTTGTGTGTAAGGGGTGCGGATAGGACAAGAAAGAGGCAGGAAAGATGGCGCGCGGTCCGTGGCCCGTTACTGGTCCGGCATTCGTCTGATGAGTAGTGTGTGAACATTTTGTGCAAAACAAAAACAATACTGAAATATCCCACGAAGAATAAGTGCAGAAAATATGAACCACATATAATAACCCGATGTTGGGACGAGACCACATCAAGAAAACCAAATACCACGATAAAAAGAAGAAAAATATATGTTTCAAAGGTCAGCAACGGTCGTTCAAAACACTTAAACAGTAGACGATTGATTGATTGATTGATTGTGTGGTAGTGCAGTGCATGTTAGTTTAAGTGTGTGTGTAAGAGGAGAGGACAGAACAAGGAAGAGGAAGGAAAGATCGCGCACGGTCCTAGGCCCGTTTGTTACGGTGCTGCTCCGGCATTCGCTTGGTGTTGATCGGAGAAATCACGGAAAACTACCGATCAGAGCAGCCGGCCGCTAGAATTTTCCTCCAGACAGCGCCTGAATTCGACCTAGCTGACAAGCTAGTGTCGAAAATCCTGCCGCCGTCGGGAGTGGAACCTAGGACCTCCCGGTCAGAGGGACTGCAGTGACATCAAGTTGATGCACTGAGCCATCTCTCCTGGTGTGATCATATCAAGAAAACACAAATACCACGATAAAAAGAAGAAAAAATATAAGTTTGAAAGGTCAACAACGGTCGTTCAAAACTCTTAAACAGTAGACGATTGATTGATTGATTGTGTGGTAGTGCAGTGCATGTTAGTTTAAGTGTGTGTGTAAGAGGAGAGGATAGGACAAGGAAGAGGAAGGAAAGACCACGCGCGGTCCGTGGCCCGTTTGTTAGGATCAACACTCGGCATTCGCCTGGTGTTGATCGGAGAAACCCCGGAAAACTACCGATCAGAACAGCCGGCCGCTAGAATTCTCCTCCAGACAGCGATTGAATTCGACCTAGCTGACAAGCTAGTGTCGAAAACCCTGCCACCGTCGGGAGTGGAACCTAGGACCTCCCGGTCAGAGAGACTGCAGTGACATCAAGTTGATGCACTGAGCCATCTCTCCTGGTGTGACCGTATAAAGAAAACACAAATACCACGATAAAAAGAAGAAAAAATATAAGTTTGAAAGGTCAGCAACGGTCGTTCAAAACTCTTAAACAGTAGACGAAAGTAGAGAAGAAGCGCAGAGGAAGGTGTGTTGGGTGAGCGTTCGGCTGAGAGGTCTCGAAAAGGCGTCGGCGGGCGCAGATCTCGATGCGGCGGCCGGCGGGGGCGGCGGGTGGGCGGGGAAGCCAGGAAAACGGTCGGGCGCGAGCGAGGGCGGAGGCGGGGGCGTTCGCCCAGAAAACCGCCGCGCAGAGTGAAAAAAGTGAAAGCCTTCCGCGGAAGAGGTAGACGTGGCAGGATAAGAAATTGGGGGACGGGAAGAGCCTGAATTTGATTGAAGGTTGGCCGCAGGAACCGAAACGAAGAGGAAAATTGAAGGGAAGGCCCGCAAGAAAAAGGAAGCAGCGGCAGCCGACGACGTGCAGCCGGCGATGGAAAGAAGAACGGAATGAGATACGCATTTGCGCTGTATTCGATAAAAGCGGAGTCTATTACGGGCGGTGGGCGGGACGCGCGTCGGAGGTCGATATGGTAGATCGCACCTTGTAAACAACTGAAGCGCACGGAAGGGCGGGCGCTTTCATATTTCGCTCTGTAGGAAGATTCTGGGCGCAGCTGCTGAGAGAGTGAATGGTTAAACAAAATCCTCAAAACACGTTCTTACAAGAATAAAGCTGTCGATAGGCGATGGAAAGAACGAAATGGGAATATTGACGAAACTGAAATAAATTTTCTCTATTATTGAATCATACTAGTGAAAGAAGAGTTCCGTTATTTGTCCCGAACAGTTTGAAAAATACTGATGAGGAGTTTTAATCAATTCGTCCTAGCCAATGGTTGTATAACACTTTTTATCATTCATCAATTGTGACGAACAAGATATGAAGATAAATGTCTTGATTATATACCATGTTAAAAACGGGATAGAACTGAACGATGACATAAGCGATGAATTCACATTATTTAGCTTAGTAACATTGCCGATATATTAATTTATTTAAAAGATTTTATACAGAATTTTAAAACACGATGCAATAATTGTTAATCGATGACATTCATGTACCAATGTGTTGTTTACATGTTTTTTTAACATACGCTTTTTTGAGCAGTGAGATACGCTTTTTTGAACTTATTTCATTTATTATTCCCAAACAACCTTTTAACTTTCTTGCCTACTGCTTTCACAGTATAGAGAAAGTGTTCAAACGCCGCGGAGAAAACCTGCGTATTTTCGACAGAAATCTATTGTCGGTCCGTGATAACGAAAAACTGTGTACCTACACGTAGTAAATTAGTTCCTCTGACGAATTGTGTAAACAGAATTTACGTTTAGTGGGTCCTTGATCCGAAAATTCATTGACCGTAGAACATGTTCGTCCGTTCGTCCGTCTGTCTGTCTGTCTGTCTGTCTCTGTACAATGCTAGCGGCTACACCGTAGAATTTTCACGATTACGGCTACCCCATACAATTTCCACTACGACTACGGCTACACCAAAGAATTTTCACTATGACCACGGCTACACCGTAGAATTTCCACTACGACTACGGCTACACCGTAGTATTTTCCGATCGATGTGACTGATGTTGTGGCCCCTTTAAGATGAAACGGATATTTCAATAGCGTAATGTACGCTATGTACGCGCACTGTTGAATATACCACGCTTTTAGATGTGCGTAAAAATCGTAGTTGGTTGGCGTTTTCGGTGTATTGCAGTAATTAATTGAGTTGGTAATTAAAACAAATATATAACAACGAGAGAGTGACAAAGAGAGGACAAATAAATATCCAATGGTATAATGACGGTTTAATCTTTGCGATGACAGTCAGCAAGAGAACAAACAACAGAAGAGAAACGAAATATCAGGAGAGAAACAAGTTCATGAAAATGTCAGTGATACGGAATGTGACAGTGACTAGAAGTGACAGTCACAAGCACAGCAACAGCGATAAGGACAGGGATGGTGACAGAAAAACGGACAAGGATAGTGACAATTGAGGCACTGAGAGCACAAGCGGACTAACCCACATTCTTTGTGAATGTGAGTTATTGACATTAACTGATAACATGATACGATATATCGTATATGTAATAATAATATCGTATTACGTTATCAATTAATGTCATAATACATGTCATAATGCGATATTAATATCGTATTATGTTATCAGTTAATATCAATAATTCACATTCACAAAGAATGCGGGCTTGTGCTCTCAGTTGTAAGTCAGTTATAAGAGCTCTGAGTTACAAGTAAGACAGGGACAGTTGCAAGTTCATTGACATAGATAAGGAGCGTGACAGTGACAACGACAGCGCCAGCGACAGTGAATTGAATTAATGCCTTATTTTACGTGGCGAAACTCAGGCCATGAGTCCTGCTCTTCCGTCTGACCACGCAAATTTCGCTGCGCTCCTTTCACCAACTAGCGGTATTATCTCGGGCGACGAAACAGGCGATTTGAATTCTGCTCAGAGGCGTCATTTAGGCTTGAGGATCTTTTACATGAAGTAAATCTACTAACATGGGACAGCCGGCTTTACTTCCCCTCCGAAGGAAGGCGTACGAAGGATTTTTTTCGCCCCTAAAATCCATGGCTTCCATCGGGTTTGAACCCGCGAATTAGGTATAACAGAGAGCGCTGCCCTCACGCCCATCACCTGGTTGCGCTGTCGCCGCCACGTCGTGTCACCGATTCATTACACAAATTACGATATTTTTATTTGCCGCCCGTCACTCGGCGCCTGGTGATTAATTCGGCCGTCGTCGGCGACACGCCAAGCGGGCGAGGGGAGATGGCCGGATAAGGGAGGCAGAGAGGGGCGGGGACCAGGGACAGTGGGAGGGGATGGGTGGAGTGGGAAGGAAAGCGCGCGCACAGACGAGTCTGTGAACGACAGGTGACGATGGGCTGCGGCCCAATATTTTTTTTGCAAAATGAGCTGGCGTTGCCGCAAATACTTTAATGAGACAAAACAAAAATCACGTTATTTTTTTAATAATCACACGAAAAGGATGCAACAAAAGTGTGCGTGCACACCTGTGCAAATATGTTGCATAATCCATCAGATAATCTGACAGTAATGAATGTGGATGAACACATACCCACTTGATGGAAGAATATGACAGAAATGAGTATGTTGGACAAATTAAAAACGTCAACAGAACAAGAGAACCATATAGTGTAGAATCAGTATGTGCGTTATATTAATAATTTGTCAACACGGATTCAAAAACTCAGTTGTGGTTCCACAAAATCAGCAAAAAGTCTCGAATGAAAAGATAGCTCTGAAACAAAAAAAAAATGCAGTAGAAATATGGAATAAATCGAATCGCAGTATTATTCACCATTCCGTTTTGATAAAAATATTAATAGTATTTTAGTATTGTCCAATTTAAAATTTATTGCCTAAAGTACGTATTTATATTATTAATTCTCCCGAATATTATTCATTAATATCTCCCAAAAGGGTGAATCCGCCATTGGATGACTTGAAGTTCATTTGTGTCAATGAAGTTTTGCCGTTAAATATTGTTGGTAAATCATCGTGTGTAACTTTTAAGTTTGTGGCAAAGGTAGTGAAATAAAGACTGAATAATTTATTCAAATTAATTTGTTCTAAAATATAGTAAATATTAAATGTTTATAGTAAATATTAAATGTCTCCAATAGACCAATGGTGGACATCTGATTATTGCTTTGTGTACATGAAATGAAAGTCACGTTAACAATTTCATTACAAAACCGCGAAATGAAATTTCGGAATAAATTTATAAATGAATAGAGATGATAACAGTGCAATTTAGAATTTTTGTGTGGAAAACTTGAATGAAATTTTAAGAATTCAAATGTTTTAAAAAGATTATGATTGAAAACCCCAAGAAGATGTATGATCTCCTACGTTAGTATGCAATGCTGAAATATTTTGCATAATTATCTGGTGTATAGGTATAACGAATTTTCATTGCAATCTCGTGGTTGAGATAAGCTTATAAATATTAAATTCATATATTTTATCTATAATTTCATAATTTGATTTAGATAATGAGTAATTTTGAATAGAGATGTGTAGGAAATATCATATATGGATTTTGATTATTCATTTTTATGAAAGGGAATAGATATATATTTTTATTTTCATTGATTTATAAACAATTATATCATTCAATTTGTTTCAATAATTCAAGAAAAACTGATTGAGAGAGTTATTGCGAGAATAAATTTCAACAGAAAATACTAATTCTATTTTAGGTGGTATACATAATAATGACTGGTTTTATTTTCACGCCGGCCTACTTCAATTTATTTTTAATAAAGAAGTGTACATTTTTATACGGATGTGGTGGTGACTGCTAAAAAGATGAAACAGGAACGTTTCAACCAGTGGACAACGTAAAAACTAAATATCAAAATTTCATCTATTCATTTGAACGTCATTTTTTTCAATGAAATTACATTACATGCTGGATACTGTGTGTGAGTGTTTCTGAACATCTTCCGTTTGATTCCGAGAACACAATTAATTTTCTCTTACAATAATTCTACGTAGGAATCAGCGTTGGGTACGAATAGTGACATGCAAGACGAGAAATATTAACCGGTTTTGGCACAACATAAACAAGCTCAAATTCGAAAATTGATATAAAGTATATTTAATCATTTAATCACTATTCAGACTTTTACACTCGAAAATAATCGTTCCCTTCCTAAACTTCTGCCCAACTTCAGAAATCAGCCCTTTCGAAACTCTCTCGGCAGTCCAACTGTTCTTCACTTGCCAACAGGCCGCTAATTAGCAGAATCTTAACAAAACACTCCCCCACGAGCTGCAGGAGATTTGTCACCGCGTCGGAGCAACAATCCCCAGGGGGCGCATTCAGAAGCCCAAAATGAACACCTCCCCTCCAGTTGCCGGTTCACGAGACACGGGAGAACCTTGACGCGAAGCAAAGACCTGCCCCGTGCCCCTCCCCCTCACGCAGCGCGCCTGCGACGGCGGCGGAGCAACGCACAAAGCCCGGACTCCCGATGGCGGTCGCGTTGGAACTGCACGCGGAAGGGCGGCTTCAGGATAGGCAGGAAACAATCAAAGACGGATGTTATTATTATTTTTTTTTGTTTTTTAAGGTCGAATCAACTACTCGGTCATTACCGACCACTATTGGAAGTAACGTTATGACATGATTACACGATAGGCGATGATAGGGGGTAAAAGGACGAACACATACAACCATGCTCGAGGCGAGACTCGAACCCGCGACCCCACGGTCCGAGATCACTACGGTACAACTGCTTTAGCGATCTCGGCGACGGGGCCGACTGCTACCGTTGTTTTTGTTATTTAAGGCCGCATCAACTACTATGCCATTAGCGACCACTATAGGAAGTAAGGTTATGGTATGAGGGTGGAACGATATGGTGATGATGGAGGGTGAACGGACGAACACATAGAACCATGCCCGAGGCGGGACTCGAACCCGTGACCCCGCGGTCCAAGATCACTACGGCACTACTTCTTTAGCGATTTCGGCCATGGGGCCGGCAAAGACGGACGTTGTCTGGTATCAGAATATTTATTTTAAGACGACGCTGCCGCTGCCCAGACGCTACAAGGTACGATCCAGTTTGCTTACGCATCTGGCACCAAGTATTTTGTACCAAAACAAATTTTGTAAATAATTTATACCACCTTCTTTTCAAAATTTTGTGTGTATTTTTCAGAGAGCTCTGAGAATGATAGCCATGCTATCGAAAAGATCGTTAGCCTTAAAATAAATATTTTGATACCAGATTACATCCGTCTTTCATTCTTTATTGAAAAAAGGTATCTACATCACCAACAGTTATACTAACAGGCAGGAAAGTGAGGCGTGCCGCAAGGATGAGGCGGTCTGTACAAATTTCTGTATAAATTTCACTAAAACAGTTCGGCCTCCATTCACATTCACAAATACTACAAAAATTGGTTTCCATTTTTCAATTTTAAAATTTATAACTTCCGTGGTGGTTGCCGATATTTTGTGGTAATCCCCAATTTTGATCCCGAAAGTGACTTTGGACATATGTGATATTAATAAATATTATTTACTTAAAATTGTGGTTGATTATCCCTTAACTCCAATTACCATTTAAAATTTATTTTACGAGGGTTGGGGCAGAAGTTATGGCAACTAATTTTTTTCTAAAAGAAATGTTATCGGATCGCAAAATTTCATTTATATCTTGAAATGCTGCAGTAGGGTGTGTTTTCATCAACAGATACCTCTGCAAGGGTATGTATTAATACAGAGAGCAACTTGAAATAAGTTGTCCGCCTACCGCCGTGCGAGGTGAATGTAACATGTTTCCAGCAGCGCTCTTACTACAAGAGAGCCGTTCATCATGAAAGGAATGTCCGAGAATGTCACAGGGAATTTGTGGAAGCTCATGGAATAATGCCCTTCCATACCGGACAGCCGCGAGATGCGCAAGAGAGTTTCTGCAAAGATGCGCAGCTACCAGTGATCAGCAACGCACGTGACGACCTGTGAGTGTGCGGATCAATGTGATGTGCGGTAATCGAGCATCTACCTAATCAGGCCTTTAGAACGGATATGTAAAGCTTTTCGAATTTGTAAAGTCTTATTCTTTGAAATGCCTTAGAACATGAGACGAGTACGGTCATTTCAAATACCTTAATAAATATGATAAATTCAATTTTTGTCTGTTGATAAATGCCCAAGCACTTCGTTTAAACCTTGTCCTTTCATGTGTATATTTGAAATTTTCCACCCCTACTAATATTCTCACAAAAAAAAGTTGCCATGACTTTTGTCCCAACCCTCGTAGTTTGGAAATTATGAATAATACACGGTATCATTGACAATTTAAAATTTTGCTTTCAATTATTATTTCAAGAAATCTCATCAATGAAATATTAGATGAAGAAAAGATGAAAAAACGTTATGCCCATTTCGAGCAACTAATTCGAAGAACTCAAAATATGGATTTTAGTTCATGAATCAAAATAAAGTTCTACCTAAAGCAATTTCTTGGTATTGTTCACTAGCAACACAATGTTTCATTAACAACAATGCTCAGCCAACAAAGGGAAACCAATAGCCTACGGTACATTCTTATTGAGTAGTTGAATTGAGTGAGTACATTACGCCAATATTTCTGAAAATTCTCCGAATATTTAGTAAATTGCAAATAATCTTTGCTTCATGATCAGTAAACTCAAAAAACATAATTTTACTTCGACTGAATTTTAAATACACGATGAATTAAGTTCACAAATGCTTTTCATGATAACAAATGTCGAATTGTGAATGATTTTGAATTTTTTTATTTTTCAAAAGTTCGGAGAGCTTTGAGAAGTTTTTATAGTGAAGAAGTTAAATCAAAGTTCTAATATTATTAATTTACTTGTGATAAGGTTATTTGTAAATGTTTAAGCATTTTTATGTAACTTGAACTCGTATTATTGGGTGGGTGGTGTCCTGGTATTAAAATTCTGTATGGAGAAATAATCTGCTTCGATTTTTCATAACAGTTTTAGTCGAAATAATGAGATTAATGCACTTTTTAACGAGGATGCTTAATTTTAATAATGCAGCAAGGATCTTGGTACCAAGGATCTTGGTAACAGATGTCCATGTGTCAAAGGTATTAATGTTTTAATCCAAGTTTAGTGCTGGTACGGGAGACGGTGAGGACAAAGTAAAAGGCAAATGGGAGAACTTAAAAAAGGAATCCTGGATATTATTCCAGTCATTACGAGCTCAAAAGTCTGTTATAAAACATAACAATTCGAATACTTGCAAGTAACAAAACAAAATATCGCATATTGTGGTGGCGTTAGGGATTGTGATTGTGATGGTGATGGTGATTATCATTGTGGGAATGCAAGTAACCGTAAGAATCTCACAAACAAGTCACAAATTTAGTGAAACAGCAACCACAAGCAAATATAGAACAAGAAACGCTACCACATGTAATCTAACGCAAAACTAAGCTGACGTCCAAAGAGCAAACAAGCGAACGAACTCGACAAGCGCGCTCTAAAAGAAAACGCCGCCTAACAGAGGAAGCGAGAGGCGCGCGCCGCACGGAGACAGCGTCAGCACAAGACGCCGCGCGGGGGCGACGCCCGCGCGCCCGCAGCGCGGAACTCCAGGCGCTCAGGCATCAATTAAGAGCGCCCGCCGAAACCCTGGAAACTAACCAGCGGCGGGGCGGCCCGGCCCTCGCCCAGCCGCGGTTACCAATTAGTGGGCGGCGGAAGTTGGCGGGGGCGGCGCGCGGGGGCGGCGCGCGGGGGCGGCGCGCGGGGGCGGCGCGCGGGGGCGGCGCGCGGGGACGGATAAGTCGCGAGGGCGACGCGCTGGGGCGCACGTGGTAAAGGGAAGGCGACACGTGGCCGTGAAACGAGGCAGGTGAGCGGCGGAGGAGGCTGTGGCTGCCAGAGGGGAGACCGAGAGAGGGGGGCCGTGCAGGCGGCGGGGGAGGTGTTGGTAGAGATGCTGACGGTGTGGAGGCGGCGGTGAGGTCGGCCATGGAGGAGGTAGCGGAGGCGAGGCAACCGAGGTGGAAGTAGATGTAGGCGCTGCTGTCAACGGCGCCAAGGGATGGACCGTCTAATTGTCGGCGGAGGTAGGGGCAGCTGTGTTGGTCGCGGTGGTGGCGGCGACGGAGGCGGAGGTAGAGGAGGCGAGGGCGTTGGCACTGACATGGGCGTGGGCGGGGCTGAGGAGAGAGGGAGCGGTGGCCGCTACCTCTCATCTGTCCCCAAATGAACCGCGCGTGTTGCCTTACCCGCCGGTTCGACTTACCAATTACCGCACCGCAGCCGCCTCCGCTGCTCCTGCTTCTACCTACCGTCCTCGGCGTCTTAACGCTCCAAAGACCTGCGACTTTACGAAACAATGTCTTGCGTTATGTTGATTTTTAATTATGTTAAGCTCAAAAAATTATAACTTTTATTCAATTTGTCGTATTTTTCAAGGAAATTAAGTCGAAAATACAAGATAACTCAAAAATTAGACATTTGAATCCAATAAACGTCTGAACTTTTGCATAAATTCGACCAGACCTAAAAGCCCAAAATTAAATGCTTTTTAATACATGAAATTACTGAAGTTATAAAAAGAGTTTTAAAATACCAAAACGATAAGGAGATCTACATGAAGCATGTGAGAGGCAGCTGTAGCATAAAAAAGGTTATAAAATGGCTGAACCCAATTTTTTTATAGATGTACTGTAACAAGTTTTATGAGATTTTGAGAGGCAACACTTTAAATTATTTTTAAGCATATAAAAGGATATAATGATCTCAAGATACAACTTAATTTTGTCAAGAATTGCGTAATTTTGCAAACCAACTGGCACTTAGTAGTAAAACTTGTAATATAAATAATGAATTCTGTTTATGTAATCTTTTTAGTAAGTTACAATTAATGTAGGATGATTTCTTACGTTTCACATCATTCTTTCACGTCAAGCAGCATTGCGTAATTTTCTATTGAACCATCCAACTCCATCAATCTTCGATGATTATTTAGACAGACAAAATCAAGGAATTATTACTACCAGACGATCTATTTTGACTTTTATTCTCTGGACTTTGCAATCGATTTTACTGAAGCACCATCTGATTCTTGTCACATCACAAGTACCGACTATTCATCGAGACATGACCTAACCTTGTAGATTGTATTACGTTTGGCTGTCACTAAACCAAAGGCTCCATTACTAGAAGCATTATAAATACTAGTAAACATATTAACGTAATATAACTACATAGTAATAAACGTAATAACTAGTTTCATAAGCACTCGGCAACATTACCAAAAGGCGTGACTCCCTCAGTCTACCTCTCCACCGACTGCATCCATCAATGCGAAGCGTAATTAGGTGGTCAATTAACTAAATTGTACGTTCATCCCCAGAACGCGAACGTGATACCTCCGCCTCGCCCGCTCTCTGAGGGCGCATATTACGTGCTAAGGTCATATAAGATATGAACAACAATCGCCTCGATGTCAGGATGTTAATTTGTATTATAAATAATCTTTACCATTATCTACTTCGTTTACAATTTTCGCATCTGCTAATAGTTTATAATTTATTGTTGCGACTGTTATCCTGAATTCATGAAAACAACAAAGAACGCTAATTCCATAATAATTCACTAGGAACCTCACTCATTTTCTTATTACAATGCCTCGAACATATTTATCAATTTTACCACACCAACAAGCGGGCTATTACGTCACTTCTGCTTAGCATTCACACCGCACTTTCCCGGCACCTCGGATTTAATTAAAGTGCACCGCTGCTCAGTTTGAGTATTTTCTCCAGCGGCAATTGTCACAGGGCGGCAGCGAGTCCCTGCAGGTCTTTAACTTTCCTCCCCTCGCGCTACACACAGCAACTAAATGGGCTGAAGCAATCCAAAAATATCTAGCATGGTATAGCAGGTTCAACATTATTGCATGTAGGTCATCATTGTCCGCGTAGTCCATTATCGTTCCGCAAGCTTCACCAGGGTTCGGAATGGTCCAGTATTATCCATCATAGTCCAACATTATGCATCAAGAGTCAATATTGTTCATCATGAGCCAACATTATTCGGCATGGGCCAACATTGTTCGTCATGGGCCAACATTATTCGGTATGGCAACAAATTCGCATGAGCCACTTCGTTGCGTAGGCTTCCGCGGCCGGAATTCATGGTGTCCAGGCTACGCAGTACACTCTGACGAAGGCCACAAGAGCCTCCCAGAGCAGTACGCTCTGAGGAAGGCCACAATATGTTGGCCGAAACGTCAGCCACCAAATCAACGACGCGGCTCATCCCGGATAGCCTGGACACCAACATTATTCGTCATGAGCCTACATTATTCTACATTATTCAACGGACTAACATTCTTCGGAACTGGCCTACATTGCATGGCATGGGCCAACATTCTACGGCACGAGCCAACATTCTACGGAACGTGCCAACATTCTTCGCAAACATTTCATGATTTCAATAACATTTCAAGGTATTCATTAGCCAAATACACTTTAAACACTTCATTAATGCAGGTAACGCTACTTGTCCCGCCCCCAGGAAGCATTTTCAAGGAGCCCAATTTTCTCTTTTGTCTCAGCAGACGAGTTTCCATGAAACCAAAAAAATGACAGGGAACAACTATTACTATAATCAAAATATCAGTGACACTCAAACGCTTTCAAAGTTGCCTTTCAATTCAAGCAAATTGCTTTTCACTTCAACAGTATAAGGTAACCTTCCAAGAAAAGAGACGTTATCTCCTTCAGAAATCATCCAGGAAAGTACCATGACAGACTCAAACGGAGTAGTTACCAACCGGAAATCTAAATTTACCTTCGTCCAATTAACGTCAAAAGCCGTAAAGACAAAAAAAATAGCACATTTCAAAGTCGTCTTCTTTTCCTTCTTCTTCTCCTTTTGAATCCGCTCGGGCCTGCGAATCTCGAGAACAAGACGCGGAAAGAAATTTACATCGGCGCGGCGGCGCGGGGGAAGGCGCAAAGGAAGTTCCCTGCTCGGCAGTCAGAGAGCGCACGTGTCCCCGGAGAATCGCCAAAAGACGGCGGGCGGCGCCGCCCCGCAGTCGCGCCTTTGAAAACAATAGACTGCGCGGTGGCAGGCGGCCCCGGGCGGCGGCGGCGGCGGCGGCGGAGCAGACAAGTGAAGGCGGAGGGCTTCGACAGCGGGCGACAAAGGCGGGCGGCAAAAAGAGCCAGTCGGTCCGCCAGCGGAGAGGCGCTGGCTTCGCGGAGCGGCGTCGGTGGAGCAGCGTCCGCCTGTCTGAGGCCCCTAGCTCATGCCGCTATGCACTGGCGGATCCAGGAGCGGGCGCCATGGGGAGCCATGGGGGTCGTGGGCCCCCCCAAAGGCCTACAGTTTTCTATTACCTTCCTTTATTTGGCAAAATTGATTTAAATATTAACTCTTTGAATACTGTAATTATTTAAACAGTATAGTATCATATCTACAGCCATGCGGGGCCATGGGTGTCGTGTCCCCCCCAAAGGCCTAGAGTTTTCTATTACTTTCCTTTATTTGGCAAAATTGATTTAAATATTAACTCTTTGAATACTGTAATTATTTAAACAGTATAGTATCATATCTACAGCCATGCGGGGCCATGGGTGTCGTGTCCCCCCCAAAGGCCTAGAGTTTTCTATTACCTTCCTTTATTTGGCAAAATTGATTTAAATATTAACTCTTTGAATACTGTAATTATTTAAACAGTATAGTATCATATCTACAGCCATGCGGGGCCATGGGTGTCGTGTCCCCCCCCAAAGGCCTAGAGTTTTCTATTACTTTCCTTTATTTGGCAAAATTGATTTAAATATTAACTCTTTGAATACTGTAATTATTTAAACAGTATAGTATCATATCTACAGCCATGCGGGGCCATGGGTGTCGTGTCCCCTCCAAAGGCCTAGAGTTTTCTATTCCTTTCCTTTATTTGGCAAGCTTGATTTAAAAATTAATGTTTGAATAATGTAATTATTTTAACAGTAATATTGTATAGTATCACTATCTACAGCCATTGCGGGGCCATGGAGGTCGTGTCTCCCCCAAAGGCCTATAGTTTTCTATTGACTTCTTTATTTGGCAAAATTGATTTAAATATTAACTCTTTGAATACTGTAATTATTTGAATAATGTAATTATTTAAACAGTAATATTGTACAATATCATATCTACAGCACATAAATAATATACAATACTAGCTGAAGTTGCTAGGGTAATTATCGTAATTTATTAGCCAGGAAAAGGAATTCCATCTATTCCCGCCCTGCGGGAGAGCCTACCACTATCTATTCCTATTGTATCCCCGCCCCACCCTGCTCCACCCTTCTCTGCCTTGCACCCATCTAGAAATAGCCGGTGTTCCTGATTTTCTCACTGAAAAATATATTTATAGTTTTTCTTACTGTTGTTCCCGCCTCCCAATTTCACTCACTTTATAACTAACATTAACAAAAAATGTAAACAAACAATAAAATGCATTTATTTTGTGCACGTGTTTTCTTTTTGCGAAATTTTATGTATTATACTGTAGTACCAATACTTTCTATCGATTGCTAGATTGTAAAATATACTCTTTTTCATATTTGCTTCTTCTTCTTCTCTCGCGTATTGATAAAGAAAAGGTTTCAAAATTTATATTTTACTTCAATTATACTTCTTGCCCAAATTACTGTCGTGAATTTAAATAATCATTTCTTTACCATCCAAAGGTACGCTTTCACTCTCTACTATAATAAAACACTTACCAACAAAAATTCATCCATTTGTCACTGTTTAAGCATAACACGTAAATAATTCATAGTATGTTTCACTTTATCTCGTTCAACTCGCAAATACGTAATAATCATGCTACCACTACCCAGTAACTATTTCCTGCAGAACAGATGTGTCCATTTATACCGTTTTACGACAATATCAAGCACTTCTGTCAGCAAAATATATTTTCTCAATAATTTTATGCCTCTTCTACACTTAATATATTCATGCCTAGATGCAATTAAAATCAATATCCGAATTACTTGCGTATATAAAGAAAACTGCCATTATCTTTCTTAAATATGAATATTTCAGGTTAAACAATGGAATGTACAAACCAACAAACAGCCCTCTCCAAGGAGGTTGTCGTATTTTATAATATACTTCCTATAGACACGCAATTCGTGCATAGATGAACTCATTCGTAGATCTCAGTCGCCATCCTCTGGTGGCGCGCAGCTAAACAATTGCACATTAGTGCGCTTTTGAATCCGTGATGTAATGCTAGGCGAAAACAGTCCAGATCAGTAATTAGTTTGTAAATATATTGAAGTTTTTGATTGTAAAGCATAGTCTATAGAACTCCAGACCTTAAGGAAGCTATCACAGAAGTTTCATCAGTATTGTTTCAATAGATTCTGAGATTATCGCGCTCTAAGTCAATGCAATTCTGTCTTTATATATTAGTATAGATATAGAGTATAGATAAGAACAAATACGTTTATTTAACAAATATCTAAAATGCCCCCCCCCAAATGATCGAGTGATCCGCCCCTACTGCTATGCCTATCGGGGGTTGCAGTACGATTGCTGTTATTCAGGTCTTTTAGCCTATGCTCAATATCGATAGTTATCCATCCGTCGGAACGGTGGGGTCTTACCATTCAGGCTGTTTGTCGATCGTGGATATCAATGTTCTTATTCTCAAAACCGACAGCTTCTCAGTTATTAGTACATATCAATGATTAAATTTTTATTGAATCTGACTTATCGGACAGTGTGCCTGTTAATAGCGACCAACGTCATGAAACTCGTTATCGACAAAAACTGAATGTACACAAATATTAATTTTATCTATTGAATCGATGCTTCTAAAAACTGACGTTTCAGGGGGACGCATGTGATGTGTTACAGCAGTAGTCTCAGTGCATGAAGTCGAGTTATTGGTCTAAAGGAAAAGTCTTTTCGAAATGTAGGTCATTGTACTTGATTGTGCATAACATGTCTGTCCGTGTACGTAGGTACGTTGGTACGTTTGCGTTTCCTAGTCCATAACCCAGCATGGAATGATACGGGAGATAGTAATTTTGTAGTGAATTATTGTTTATATTATATTTATTCTATTGAATATTTTCAAATTTTTGGGTTTTACGTTACTGTAAATTATTAAAATGGTTTTTTAAGGAAGGATTTCAACGTCACTCTACAAACACATTATTGAACAATATTTTTATGTTTCAACATAAGGCCAGCTAGAAACATAAAGTGAACATCAAATATGTCTGAACACTGACCTAGACAGTGGGGTCGGTGCAACTATAATTATTTTTAATAAAAATGTTTCGTTCATGGATTAATGGCCGTCTTTCTTTTGGCATCGAATTTTTACTTAAAATTTATTTTCATTGGAAAGATCCGCTTTGCTCTGTTACTCCAAAAATCCACTTGCCAGTTTAAGAATTTTGCAAATTTGTTAAATGTTTCTAAACTTTTAAATAAATATTACAATAACATACAAACAAATAATTGTAAATTCATATAATTTTTACGAGACATTCGAAAATAATTTATTAGTTGTATTTTGATCGTGAATTTGCCGCCTAGAACCACGCGGACATACATCTGGACTTATCGAGGCTCAGTTACATCTATCTCGTGGCAAGTGTGACTCTCTTTGGGGGGGGAGGATCAGCATTCAGCTGAATCCAATTTTTATCCCCCAGAGTTGCTAGTCCGGGGGATGGAATATGAATGGAATATTATCAGTATTGTTAATTATATTTTTGACGATCTCAAACCTTGTATTGTATCAGGTAACTCCATCACCTTTTAACAATTAACACTATTATGTCCAGAATAGCAACTTCAATGATAACAATATTTTCTTCCAAAATTCATAGGACTGGACAATGTGCCTGCAGATTGAATAGTCACAGTCCAGCGACGTAGAAATTCTTGCGATACTTGAAATAGGCAGAGCCCAACTGGAAAAAGTGTCACTTTCTGCCATTTTTCTTTTCCATTGCTGTGTTTACCAACGTCTTTCCGAGAAGATCATCCGGGCCAGACGAAAAAGTCAAAAGATTACAACAGCTTCTCCAGTGAAAAAGTGAACACCAGTATATTTACCATCTTGATGTCTAGAAAGGCGTCTAGAAAGTGAAATGTACAACATCAAACGAAAAGAAACAAACGTCCACAGAGAGCGATAGTACGACCCCACTCGTGAGAAAAAGCCAGGCCAAGCGACATATAACGCAGTAGCGGTGACGACAGACTCGAATGGAGGAGGCAACTAGGAAATGTGGAGATGTATGGATAACCGACATGGCGTTTTCGATTACGAGAAAGCAACAGAAAGGGGGGCGTTGAATGAAATTTGGGAGCGGGACAGGTGAAAGTGAATTTAATGGGCAATACAGGATGTCCGGGAGGAAACGTCAAAACTTGGAAAATAAGCTCTTAAGACAATTCTAAGCATATTTTCTCTAATAAACTACATGGATATTCCGAATGGTTGATCCGCAATAAGCACTCAAAAGTTGTTTTGAAAAAATGATTTCTAGGCAAAAATTTGCATTATGTAAGTATAGAAACACTCCAGAAACATGTAAATGGTTAATTATTTACAAAAGAAATGAACATATTTGTTCGGAAAGAAAAATTAAGGGAGAAATAAAAAAGCATCCAGTTTATACAATTCGACTGCTTTTTTATTTCTCACTTAATTTTTCTATCTGAACAAATTTATTGATTTCTTTTGTTAATAATAAACAATTTACATGTTTCTGGAGTGTTTCAGTGCTTCCATGATGCAACTGTTTGCCTACAAATCATTTTTTCAAAACAAATTTTGAATGCTCATTGCGGCCCAACCATTCGGAATATCCACGTAGTTTATTAGACAAAATGTGCTTAGAATTGTCTTTAGAGCTTATTTTCCAAGTTTCGACGTTTCCTCCCCGGACACCCTGTGTGGATAACCTACATGGTATTTTCGATTACAAGAAAGCAACAGAAAGGGGGGTGTTGAATGAAAGTAGGGAGCGGGACAGGTGAAAGTGAATTTAATTGGCAATACATGTGAAATGGCAATTAGGGAGCACGGAATGAACGAAAGACGTATGCTTGAGAGACAGCGGTAGGTCACTGGTGCCACAAATTAATATAATATTTGCAAGGGAAAAAATCGTAAAGTTGCTTCCAGACAAGTATACATTATGATTTTTCTGTTGATAAAAGGTTATGAGATGGTAATGGAGTCAGTATTAGCGAAAATGGTGACACCAGACACGATTCAAAGACAGGGAAACTATGAAAAATGAACATTTCCAACAGAAGTCGATAGACGATGAAAACATGAAATATTGACATTTGTTTTCCTTTTCGAATTATCGTAGGTTAACGATTGCTCGATAAGCGTTAAAAAAAGAATAAATAAAGAATATTAGAAAGGGAGGAAAGTGATACAGACGTGACCAAAATGTCGCCAAAGATGCGAAGGCGGGGAGGAAGAAATCGGTATTAGAAACGTGATCAATGACTTTCATCGCAGCTCGAAGACGGGAATTTTTGTCCCAGTGGAGGGCTGGAGCGGAAAGGGAGCCTGTAAAGGCAAACGATAGTAATGACTGGAGTTAAATTCAGCCGACGAAGCGAACAACAAATACATTCGTACAATGACATACAAATGACAATATGACAATATTCGTAAATCCAATGACATACAAATGTCATTGGATTTGTTACACTTATAGTAATTGTTAATTTTATATCCTAATGGTATATAAACAAGTTACAAGTAAATATTTGTAGTACTGAAATTTCCATTAAATTCTAATGACTGAACTCGACACGTATTCATTCCAGAGTTCGAAAAAGTGCGTAATATGCCGTGCGTAGTGCGTAAGTGCGATTTACTTAACGTTATTTTGCTTCAATATTTTTGACAGTAAATATTATCCTCGTAGACTATTTTGTCGATTTGAGAAAAGATATGGAAAGGACAACGATGGTTGCTGTGGTGATGGCAATGGCCGTAAGGACGAAGGCGAGGTCACTGGTGACGAGAACGGTGGACATAAGACGACGAGAGCAATGATTAAAGAGTGGCGGTGATGAAGGTGTCTGAGAACGATGGTGGAAGTTGTGACGGAGACTGTAACGGCGATGACCAAACTCTAACTGTCTTCACCATCAAAACGATCTTAATAATGGTCACGACCGTAATAACGATGATGGTAGTAACAGTAGCGACAATGATTGATTAGTGATTCCGGCCGCGTCAACTGCTGCCAATAGTGTCGTAAGTGTAGTCTATGTTTATCATCCGAAGAAGAGGAGGAGGAGGTGATGGTGGAGACCTTCCCTCGCTCGATTGCGAAATTCGGCGCCGACCTGCCCGTCGGCTAGCGGGATTTCCCCTCAACGAGGTATCTCCCACCAGCGGAGTTCCACAGTACAGTGGCGACCACAAAGGTAAGGAGCGTAACGGTGACGAGCGGAACGGTGACGAGCGTAACGGTGACAAGCGTAACGGCGACGAGCGTAACGGCGACGAGCGTAACGGTGACGAGCGTAACGGTGACGAGCATAACGGCGACGAGCGTAACGGTGACGAGCGTAACGGTGACAAGCGTAACGGCGACGAGCGTAACGGCGACGAGCGTAACGGTGACGAGCGTAACGGTGACGAGCGTAACGGTGACGAGCATAACGGCGACGAGCGTAACGGTGACGAGCGTAACGGTGACAAGCGTAACGGCGACGAGCGTAACGGTGACGAGCGTAACGGTGACGAGCGTAACGGTGACGAGCGTAACGGCGACGAGCGTAACGGTGACGAGCGTAACGGTGACGAGCATAACGGCGACGAGCGTAACGGTGACGAGCGTACCGGCGACGAGAGTAACGGCGACGATCGTAACGGCGACGATCGTAACGGTGACGATCGTAACGGTGACGAGCGTAACGGTGACGATCGTTACGGTGACGATCGTAACGGTGTCGAGCGTAACAGTGACGAACGTAACGGTGACAAGCGTAACGGTGACGAGCGTAACGGTCACGTGCGTAACGGTGACAAGCGTAACGGTGACGAGCGTAACGGCGACGAGCGTAACGGCGACGATCGTAACGGCGACGATCGTAACGGTGACGAGCGTAACGGTGACGAGCGTAACGGTGACGATCGTTACGGTGACGATCGTAACGGTGTCGAGCGTAACGGTGACGAACGTAACGGTGACAAGCGTAACGGTGACGAGCGTAACGGTCACGTGCGTAACGGTGACAAGCGTAACGGCGACGAGCGTAACGGCGACGAGCGTAACGGTGACGAGCGTAACGGTGACGAGCGTAACGGCGACGAGCGTAACGGTGACGAGCGTAACGGTGACAAGCGTGACGGCGACGAGCGTAACGGTGACGAGCATAACGGCGACAAGCGTATCGGCGACGAGCGTAACGGCGACGAGCGTAACGGCGACGAGCGTAACGGTGACGAGCGTAACGGCGACGAGCGTAACGGCGACGAGCGTAACGGCCACGAGCGTAACGGCGACGAGCGTAACGGCGACGAGCGTAACGGCGACGAGCGTAACGGCGACGAGCGTAACGGCGACGAGCGTAACGGCGACGAGAGCAACGGCGACGAGCGTAACGGCGACGAGAGTAACGGCGACGAGCGTAACGGCGACGAGCGTAACGGCGACGACCGGTTGTCGGCTGCGACGACGGCCGGTGGCGGCGCTGGCGCTGCCCGGCAGGTCTGCTGACAATGGCGCCGGGCGGCCCCGCGGGGCCCGAGGCAGGGCGGCCCGGAGGCGCCCCGCGCCGCGGCGCTGGTCGCCGCTCGGCCGTCGCGCGCCGCGCGTCCGTTTCTTGCGCGCGTTTTTTCCCGCGCCGGCAGCGCCCGGAAACGGAGGCGGGGGCGGGGCGGGGCGGGGGCGGCGCGCGCCGGTCGCCGGGTTTTGACGCGCGCCGTCCGGTCGCCGCCCCGCGCCGCGCCGCGCCGCGCGTCGCTTCACGGAGATTAATCTGCCGCGACCCGCCCGCCCGCCCGCCGGGGCGATATAAATGGTCCGCTTTACGACGGTTGCGGGGGAAAAACGCGCAGAATCGTGGTGCGTCGCAGGCGCTGTATATGCGCCACCGCACCCCGACCGCCATTTCACCGCGGCCTGATTTCGCGTGGTAGGCCTGCTTTGTTGGACTGGTCAACATACTGTAAGTTATTAATGTTCAAGTTCGAGTATATTTGGAATGGCTTGTTAACGTTGCTTGATATGCAAGATTAATTTGACAGTAATGAATGTTTAATTCATTACTGTCAAAAAATTATTTTCTAATGTAAATGTGAAAAGTCCTAATGGAAATGGAGTTTTGCGTTACGGATAAAATATTTCTTTCTTTAGAGAGATGTACGGATGCTATTCTTGTTCTTGTTAATACAAAAAAATATTTCAAGAAAATGGCTTATTAGATAAATATCTTCATTTTTTTCTACTTCGTGCCTATTTATATTGAATATTTCAGGAAGTTATGTACTCAATTTTTTAATTGGATTTTGCACCGAAATATTTGTGTGCATTTTTGTACCCAGGATCCTATGTTGGAATGAAAAAAGGATATATTTTGAATAATATTAATTTAATAACCCTAAATCAAACAATTTTTAAATAAAATGTTCTAATCACACTCTGTGATTACAAAATCGCAGAGGTCTGAGTATTTGGGTTTTACTGAATGAGGGCCTTCACACAAAAATACTAGACAGATATTTAAATGCATCCATTATTTTCAAAAGAATGTTGAAAATGCTAATAAATCAATCACGATATCCCTTTAGGAAAGTTGTATTACCAAAAGATAAACTTACCAAAACCAGAAACCTGAATTAAATCATTGGTTAGAAAGAACTCACGAATCGTAAGTAAATTATTAGAAAAATGTAATCATAAACGACAAGTAATTATTCCGCAACAACCTAAAATATACTGTATAGTTCATTCGCAAAGTACAACTAGCGGCAGTGGAGACCGAGGCAATGGGAGTGAATGGGTAATAGGAGCATATCCCAAATAATTTGACTTTTGCATACCACAAACTTGCGAATTGCGTTGAAGGTTTCCTAAAGTGCACCACTTGTCCGCCCGTAATTTTTGCTGCTAATATCTTAAGGCGGTGAGTTTGCTATCAGGCCTATTCAGGGATTTAAAAAATTGTACTTTTGTTATTTACGTTGGTAAACACGCACTTAGCCCCTTAGCAACCAACCATCTAAACAACGCTTTAAGAACGCGTCTATAGCAACGGCCATTAAAATGCTCGAGAGTCCATTAAAAATATTTTAGCGGACTTTCGGGTTTAGATTCTATCAGTGCTTGTAAATCTTGGGATAAATATGACTAATACAAAACACAATTTTTGGAAATAAATGTAAACAATTGTCAGAGGAATATATACCCAGTAGTATGTTCCTTTTTCTTGTATACTGTTCACGGTTAAGTCTGGAAGTTCTTCTCCCCGACAAGCACCCAATACTCCAAAAACAATAATGACCTTAGAAAGCAGGTACATGTGATCGTCAGCCTCTCGTGAGGACTTAGTTACTTGCTATTATGATCTTTTAGGCAAGTAATTAGCTTATATTTTTTCTTCAAATATTCAATAACTTTATAATGGTGTATTCAAATACATTTTAAATAATTAATCTTCAGTATTTACAATTATTTCAAATTATAGAGAATGAATAACTTACGTGGATACTCAAGTCTTCTCATATATTTTTATACATTTTTTTCAGCATACTTAAATATGAATAGAGACTTGTTGGTTTTAATGTTTTTGATCGTTCGTTCAAAAATGCTAGAATAATCTCTTCGCTAATGCCTCGAACATTCCTTTTCGTTCTTCAATCACAATATAAATCATAAGATTTTTCATAAGTGGTTACAGATTTAGAAGGCATCAAACTATATCTTGCATTGTCCGCTTCCTCCAGAATATATATTGGCACGAAAACATCTGCTGATACTTCGAAATTCCCCCATTTTTCTCAATCAGCTTGCATTAACAGAAAAGGCATTCAATTGATTAATTAATAACGAAGTAACCAGTACAACCAACCCTTGCTACAGAAAACCGAGAGTAATGACAATTTTTTAACTCATGAAAGTGAAAAAAGTTTATTTTGAAAAAGCGATAAACTAGAAATAACAAAAAATGTTGTATGTGACTCGTCCTCTATTAGTCTTTAAGGACTCGTTGACATAAATAACTGGTAATAATCTTACTAATTTTTTAAACTAAAATTTATTTCTTAACACCACTTATAAAATAGTATGTTCAAACTGATCAATTTGATATTTGACCATTGTTTGACCATTTGTTATGCATATACATAAGGTACATAGTTGAAATCGTTGAAATCAAAGTATCGTCGTTGAAATCAAAGTATCCTAGATTTTACGTGTCTCTAGGCGATTTTAGTATTCGATGGCTTCTATACAATGGCATGCATACTCTAAAGGTAATGTGAAGCATATGAGGCTGGAAATAATCAGTTCTTTTCTTTACTAAGAGCGATTGTCCAAATATTATTTATGTATTACATTTTCACTTAATTTGGCACAGTCATGTTACACAGTTATGAATCCAATGGAAGTAAAATGCACACGTAGAAGCTTCCATTTTTTCACAATTTCTTCATAAGTTACAACGATGTGTCGAAACCTTGTGCGTTTTCATTATCAGATACTCAGTGAGACTATATATTGATAATATAAAAACAATAAGCATTTTAGAAATTAAAAACAAAATGACGTTAAAAAGTCATCATGAGAGGAACAAAGTAAATACGTGATTGGAGGCTTGCCTTACGTGACATAAAAGATATTTTCTCAGATAATGAAGTGCATGATTATAAAGTAGTTTTAGCATACGTATTGCGCGGGTTTCTCGACTCACATTAATTTGCAAGGTCGACGATAGTGTGGGCTCAACTGGTCATCACATCAAGATAGTATAGTGTAACGTCTCACTCATCAGTCACAGGTTCGTCATCGACATCCCAGACACGCTTCTTTTTATGAGAAATAATCGTATTTCTCAGCAACAAAAGTAACAATTTAATTGCAAGACTTCCGTCTTACACATTCCCACCAGGAAAGGTGGCTTAGCGCATCAACCGATATCACTGCAGTGCCTCTGACGGGCAGATCCTAAGTTCGAATCCCGACAGCGGCAGGTTTTTTTTTGACACTTGCTTTTTAGACTCTGAATTTAATTTTGCCTTTTAAATCCTTCTGTTATATTACTAACGTGTTCTTTAGTCATTTTCAGTAAATTCCGTTTAATTTGTCCAATACATTTCTTCACAATCCAAACATGATTTTTTGCTTAGAGAATTTTCCGTTTAAGTAGATGGAATTTGACCTTTTACATTATGAATAATATTACACCTATTTATTTCGTTATTAATGTACTTTAAGTTGTTGATGAGAAGCTCCTTAATCATTTTTTTGAGACTATTGTTGATTTTTGAGATACTACTGATACTCAAGCTCTAAGCTTCGGAACGTTGAAGAAGGGTAGTGCATATGTGTGTGTGTGAAAAAGGGGTAAGGGCAGGACAAAGAAGAGGACGAAAAGATCGCGCGCGGTCCGTGGTTCATTTGTTAGGATAGTGTTCCGGCGTTCACTTGTCGGTGATCAGAGAAACTACGGGAAACTACCGATCAGAGCAACGTGCCGCTAGAATGCTCCACCAGATAGCGACCTATGTATGGGTCACGAACGACCATGTTGAGACTCGAATCTTTGGATCTCCCAGTCAGAGGCACTGCAGGATATCAACTGATGCCCTGAGCCACTTAAGCTGGTTGCGTGAAAGGTGTTTCGCCGGGTGCACACGCGTTTCATCCACTCGTTTAAGATATTCCTGTTTTGTGACGAAGGTGCTTCAACAACGGCGCCGCTCTGTTGCGGGGCAACGAAGGCCACGCCCCCCTCGGGGAGAGGGGGAGGGGGGGGCGAAAGAAGATTAGAGGCCTCAGGTGGAGATACCGCCGCCGGACTCGCGCAGCGAACAGTCAAACTTTTGGCATCCGCACAAGTCGGCCGGAGTTTTCGCCAACTCGGGCACAAACCGGGGCACGCGGGGTTGGGAGCCGGGGCCAGCGGGGGTGGGGGAAGGGGGTGGGGGGAGGTTGTCCGCAGCGCGGAGACGGCGCAAAGGGGAAAGGAGAGGCGGTGGAGTGGGGGGGGGAGCTCCTAATTAGTAACACAATGTTGTGCTAACTGTTCCATTCGATTCAAACACTGCACCGCTGGGGCGACCACCAGGCACGACGGTGGCACAGGAGAAACGGCGGCGGAGGCGGCGGCGGTGGCGGCGGCGGTGGCGGCGGCGGCGGAGGCGGCGGTGGAGGCGGCGGCGGCGGAGGCGGCGGCGGAGGCTGTGGCGGCGGAGGCGGCGGCGGCGGCGGAGGCGAAGCAGCGGCGGGACTCGGGAAGAGAGATAATATAGAGGAAGGCAAGTTTATATGAAAAAGAAAAATAAGGGTCTGATTTATGAATGGGACCGCCGCGACCGTTGTTCGGAGGCAATCCATCCTTCTAAGAAGCTGCAAATAGACGCCGCGCGCGGCCTTGCCAGGCAGATAGGGGGCGCAGATAGCGCCGCGAAATAACTTTATTCGCTATCTGAGAGACTTAACTGTGCGGGGGCGGCCTCCCTCGAGCGTGCCCGCCGTGCTGCGTCGCGTCGCGCCTACCTCCCCCACCCCCCGCCATCACCCTCGCGAAGGCTCCTTCCACTCGTGTTTATCTAAATCCCCCCTCATTACCATTCCCGGAAATACATTCTTCCCTGTTGACTTCCTAGAATTTGTTTGGAGTATAGAAGCGTCGAATCATTCTATCCTTTTGTTACGCGAATGTTCTCAGCGTTGCTGGGACTGAATATTTTTCTAACTGGGTGTTGTATAGTTTCTGTGAAAGTTCTTTAACTGTGTTAGAGCATTATATGGTGTGGCTTGCGCTTCTTATGAACTATAAATGTGTCTAGTAGAGAACAAATAAATGAAATTCCACCTTGTTCTCAACATTTTTATGGGAGGTAGGTGTAAATTTTACCACCTTGAGTTATATCTCTTATATCTCTCCTAGTTGTTACTTTTGTATTACATGAGAAAATTGCCCTGAGAATCTTCATAAGTGATAATAACACCGAAACATTTTGTAACGAAAACAAAGGACGCAAACCAACGTACTTGGCTATTCATGTTCAGTTCTCTTTTGATTTCTTTTCAGACTGAATTGTTCCATGACAGTCGTATTTAATTTATCGTACTTATGTAGAATATGCGAACTAATTTGTAGTTTAAGAGAAAGTTATTTAATGCTATGCAAAATCGATTTCGAGGCTCAATAAATAAACTTAAATAAAATGCATAAAAAGTTGGTTTTTACAGTTAGATTATTATTTCTTTAAATTCTAATGTTCAATAACTGTGAGATGTTTACAAAAAGTACTATGGAGTGAATAGAAGTCGTGAGACAAAAGTGATTGTAGGTCTATGCTATCGAAACGTCCATACGGCATCAAAGTTTTAATTTGTATTTGTTAAATGGAGGACATTTCGTGTCCCTCTCTCTTTCACCTAAACCTTAATCCCTCAGTAATATCTCGGCCTGACAAGCAACTTCGTGTGCAATTTGTGTAATTGAGGGATTGAATACTCACACCCAGAACAACGGTACAAGTCAAGATGGTACGAAGGGGATACCATGGGCAAATGTACAGGGCCATGAGAGATGTATACGATGTTCGGGGAGCGCGAAAGTGCTCTGCACCGGGATTGTCCACGAAGGTGCGGAAGCTGCTGCGAGGGAACCTGGTAGGTCTTTTAGGCGCCAATAGACGACTTCTGGGATGAGGATGGGACAAACCAAAAAGCTAGAATAGGAAAGTAATTTGTACCAGAATGTCCCTGCCAGGGCAGAACGGGGAAATGGGAGCCTACTAAGCAGCTCCACAAAGAGTTAAGTCTTACAAGACGCACTTTACAGCTGTGTCTAGTTGATGTAATGTCCACTTTTCCGTTTCTGTGGCCCATGGTCTTATTGGAAACAAAATAAATTGCATTGTAATGAATTTGTTTAATCGTGTTTAGTCAAAATAACGAACGTGCAGTGAAAATCAAGCATGGGGTTATGTGCTAGGCTCCAATTTCCCATTGCTAATCGCTCTCAAAGTAACATTGCTATGGTAACGTTTTTGTTTAAATAACAAATGTAAGATGAAATAATTCTGGACTCCGGTTGTAACTTGATCACGTTTAAGTACATGAATCATGCAATAAAATATATTTTTGAAACCAAACATTCTATCTGGCATAACATCTACCAAATAAATACAACTTCTCTCAAGCTTTCCCCGTCAGTCTAAGAATTGGTTTTCCGTACATCTCGCTCCTAAATTATTTCCCAAAATTGAAATGATCGTTCTATTTTGATGTGGAATGATATTGAGTTCTCGTCTGAGAAATTTGCATCTGATCAAATTGACGCTTACTAGTTTTCCCCCGACGTGCTACAAAGTGATTAGAAATGAGTTTGTTATTTTCGGATTACATCGCATTCGTTAAGTGAACAGAGTTTGTTTCTATTGTGGGTATTGATTTGTACATGTGGTAAATGCAGACTGCCGTTTCCTTCACGGCAAGTTGTTTGAAGTTTATTCGTTAACATTCTCAAACTGGAAGCGCAGTTTTGTCCACAAACGAATAAATTGAATTCTGGAATTCAAACATTTGAATTCGAGGTTTGATGATTTATATTGGAACAGTTATATTTACACTCCATTAAAACTAGCTTCTGTAATCCTGTGATACACAGACTGTATTTGAATCATATGTTCCTGGCAAGTATGAACGTTGCCAATAACACACCAATGTAATTTCAACAATGCACGAAGAGGATATCTGTATCACTTTAATACAAATATTATAATGCAAATGGTACGAACATAAATTCATATTCTACACTAAACATTCAATTTCTTGTTGGAAGATAATTGTATTATAATTATTACAAAATGCTGTGGGAGTATTTATGCTTCACTAATCTTATCCTAGCGCCTTTCACGTTTGTCACACGTCTCAGTCAAATATAGATCAAAATTAATTTTTGTCAAATGTAGATCTGAATTACCTTGTTTGTCTCAAAATGGTTAAAATCATTCTCAATCTGAAATCTACAATTACCGTTGCGTCTTTCAAATAAACTGGTATTTAATGTGTGACTTTCAGCACACACAAAAATTAAATAAAAATTTTTAATTATCCACAGACGTGTTCATTGAATGACACGGATTTCTGGATTATTTTAGATAATTCTTAAAAGGGGTGATGTGCACCTTACAATGTAGCTTGAAGTCTCAGTATCACGAAGATAATTGAATGGAGGGATAGAAGAAGGCTATACTTGGGTTTTTGTTTCTTGGTGCGTGGGTCTTGTCTTCAGAATGGAATATCGCACGGTATTTCGCATCATTATCCGTCGTATCGAGCAGTGCTGGCGAGCATGCGACTCCTAGCGGCATGATCGAGAACGACGCGAAATATCTTGAGATTTTCCATCGTGAAGACAAGACCCCCACGCGCCAAGAAATAAAAACCCAAGTATAGCGGCAGAGGAACACAACTGTCAAGCTACAGATCGGGGGTTCAGCGCGGCGTAGACGTCTCCGTACTTAAACTTTTGTAGCCGCCATTTCGCGAAGCCATTTGTATACGCATATGATGCATTTAACGTTTTCTTGTGCCGTTAAAATACTCGCGTTGTATTTTACAGCGAGAGTCTGGCAGACAAATCTCGCTATCTACTTCCATAATTACATCCGGAGAACGTCGTTTTCATTTTATTAGACTGACTGAGATGAAACTTGAGAGATATAAATGCTACGAACTTATTTCGGTTGGGGAAATTGTATAGTTGGGTTACGATTGCTCCACAGTCAGTTCTCAGATGTTTCACGTCAGGGGTGCTGAAACGTGTGAACGCGGAGACAATATTACACCAGCCTCTCTGAGTATTACGCAAATTCTCTTCCAATTCTGAAATGATAATTTATAAATGATAAATAACTCGCTTTACTTAGTGTGTAAAAGTATGGATTTACATTTTCTTGAAAAGAAATTAAGTCGAATTTTTTTAATACAGGGTTAACCCGAACTGAAATGTTTTAAAAATCATAACAATTATTTCAGGTTCAGTAATCATTGATACATCAAATACATTTCACATTTATGGAAATTCTCATGGAATAGATTACAAAAAGTTAGTTTAAGATAGTTGGAAACGATATTTACTGACATAAACGTTTTTATAAATTAGGTAAATATATTTGCACATTTACAAATATTTCACAATGTTATTATGATTCAAATTCAACTATTTGTATTTAATCACTGGAATGCAATTAATTTAATTTTTTATCAGTGTATTACACTTAAAATACAAATATACAAATACATATCGTAGAGCTGAAGTAGTGCGTTCCTTTGAGCTTCCCGAAACTGGAAGGCCAAGTCGTCCTCCCGAATTTGACACCACTGCTTCGCACCAGCTGGCTACCCCGCTGCCATGATGAGCTCGTCTTTATAGGCCCGAATCCGCGGAGCTGAGCTAATTATTCGTGAGCTTCGTGCGGGGAAGTTATGTCTCGTCAAATTGGGAAGCGCGGTTAAGTCGGTGTTTCTCGGCGTTAAGTGCTGCGCTCTGGCGGGGTCGCAGTAAAACCGCATTTGACATAAACGCCGAGTAACTTCAGATTAGTCGCCATAGACTTCCTTAATTTGGCCGTCTTAGACGTAAATTGGTGGCGTTATTTGTGAACAGCGCTATTACGTGAGCTTTGGTTTAACATACATAAATTAAACCACGAAACATTGCACGATGTTGGGAGTCTCTTAATCTAATTAATATATAACGTAAGTCTCAGACGTGCAGAAGTTTGCGCAGGTTTTCTATTTCACGTACAACAAGAACACTTGCTAGTAACAATAAAATAAACATTCAAAATTTATTCCCTTCTACAAGTTCATCTTTCGGAGAAATGGAAAGAGAATTCGTGTTTAATTTTGTTGTTTCATTTCTCCGGCAAACGTCGTAGTCGAAACATATGTATTCTATTTTGGAAATATATAAAAAACTGAAATCATGCTAAACATTTTGTGTAGCTTCTTTGGTTTAATAATATTTACTTGCACATCGTGAGTTTCAGTGTTACTATTTTGAAGAATAAGGCCATACATGTATGTTTTCAGATTTTGTCTAGATGAGTTTCACTAATCTGACACCTTTCTGTTTCAGTTCATGATTTCATACAACCTTTACCATATGTTAAGACAATATTCAATTCAAAATATATCCGTTTATTGAATGTACTGAAATCACTATTAAAGTTCAGTAACTTAAACATTTTATTTCTACCCCTCTTTTGTTCGTATTTTGATGAGATACAGAAAGATAATTTCACTACATTTAAGCAAAATCTCGTAGTGTTCAAATGTAATCTCGCAATATATTTCTAATTAATTTGAAATCCATCCCTGACTCGAAGTTAACAAACGTAAACGCACAAATGCCGTGAGAGTGTCCCTCTTCTACCAATTCTCCCCCCCCCCTCACTTTCATTCTTGTCATATGTCTGAGAAACCCTTTTCCCTAATTCTTACGTATTTCTTTCAATGACCTTTTTATTATATATATATAATAAATGTGTAATATATATATATATATATATATATATATATATATTAGATATGATTGTACGTTTTAAACATTTTGAAAGTGGTCAGGCAAAAGACCAGACAAAATGACCTCAGTCTCCCCATTAGTAATGACTATTTTTTGTTTATTTTTTATTTTTATATTTTATTTTATTTATTCATACATAACAGATAAATTAAAATTAGCTGGGTACGCTTTGAAATATGTATTGTTATTTTTCTAAAATATCATGACGTCTTTGAGTTTTTATAATTTTTATATTTTTTTTACAATTAAACAGAGATATTAAAGTATCAAATCAACATTTACATTTTCTATTATATCATAAATACACAAACAATATAATTACACAATTCTCAAAATCTGAAAAGACATGCTCCAAACCAGGCATGTCAAGGTCGCCGGCAAGGTAATAGCATACTCGAGCTCGCGGGCACAGCATCCAGAAAATTTGGCGCGAAATTTGAAAGTAAGGGTTGTACAAGTTCCTCCGTAGTGGCGGTACGTCACTGGATACCTGGCGAACGACATGTTTTTAGGAGAAGTTATCTGACAGTTATTGTCACAAATTTAGCTATATTATTTCCCATTTTATCTTTAAGGCAAAAGAAATTATCCATTAAAATTCAATAATGCATCAGTCAGATTTAAAATTCTCAATTCAGAGTAAAATCAAAACAACTGAATCAAAAGTATCTTTAGTTTGTAATTATGTTTCCGTAAGAGTTATGCAAGAGCATTAACTTTGTACGTCTGGGCTAGAAGATTTAATAGACAAATATTCTTGGCCGTTAAAGCGCTGTCCGTCCATAAGCGAGAATTGTTAATTTGTAGAGACTAGTGAATTTATTTCACATTATTGCTAAATACAATAAATAGCTGATTGATTCAATAACACAACACAAAACGAAAACAAGGAAAGAATTCGCCATCGAAACGTATTCCTGTCAATTAGCAAAGATCTTTATGTAAAAGAGAATTTAATAAGAAAATAAAAATGAAAAATGAGTAAAAGAAGTGAAGGATATAAACACAATACAGTTATAGGTTATTTAATAGAACAAATCTGGCAAACGTATTTTCGTATGAAGCCACTATTCACCGCCTCGCGTCGCCCCAGCGTGCACATCCCTTTCTGAATGTTAAGGGGAAATGGGTGCGGAGTCGTGGGAAGTTGCCCGTGCCAATAGGAGCGCCGGACTCCCCAGGCGGGCAAGTGGCTCGTGCGGGCGCGGTTTGACGTGCCTGCTCTAAACGGACAAGGTAGCAACGAGAAGTTTCCTCAATAAGCGTAGTCAGAGAGAGTGAAATATTACCTTCAACTAAAATTGTTCTCTTAATAACGACCTAGTCCATGCTCGAATTTCCCAGAATAAACCGAAAGTAACACCGTTGACGTATGTGGAGGGTGAGCAGAAGAAGAAGCTGTAGGGTTTCATAGTGGATGCTTTCCTTTTATGCAATAAACATTAGTGGATCCTCTTAACCAATGCCTGGCACCGCATATTCCACTATCAATTTCCCTGCAGAAATTTCGGCGACCATTTAATTAGACTCCAACATCAAACACGCCGCTTCTCCGAAGCTTTTGTACGAGACCTTTATTAATTAAGAGAAACGCAGATCACAACATTCTGCGTTTTACTAGAAAATGTTGAAAATAATTATCATAAATTGGTTGGTCTCTAATATAACTTGAAACAATAAATTCTGAAATAAATTCCGATTAACTGTAAAATCATCACATTCATGAGAAAATAGTTTTCCATCAAATAGAAAATTAAAAATGAATACAAAGAAGCAATCTTCTTGTAAATGAGGCGACACTCCTTTATTGATATTTTAGCCCCATCCTGAATATGGCAATAAAATGTGACGACATATAAAGTATCTCTTTTCTGATTTTTTTGTGATTTTTTCATTTATATATTCCATCTTTTGATTATTGCGTTCAGGAAAATACGGTATTCACGCCAATTACACAGGCAAACACACACACACACACACACACACACCAAAAAAAGAAGTTGTCAGACCCAAAGACATGTTTTTCTGTGTAAGCCGACGTGCTAAATCCGAATCTCAAGCCATAATAGCGCCACCATCCTCCAGATTTTAAATCTCGAAAAACCACTGTGAAATTGTAGATTGTAAATTTCACGGTGTTTTTTTCTTCTTTGATTTAAAAAAACTGGAGGATGGTGGCGCGATTCTGGCTTCAATTCGAATTTAGCGCGTAAAAATACGTAGAGAAACAAGTGTCCAGTCTTTGGAACTGACAACAATCACCGGAAACAAAAAAAAATACAGTGTCACAAAAGAATTGGGAGGGTGATGGCGCAATTCCGCCTTTGTATTCAGATTTAGCGCGTCAAAATACATAGAGAAATCTGTGTCAAGTCTTTCGGTCTGACAATTGTTTTTGTGTGTTTCTATGTTATTACCTGTGTTAATAGTGCTGCTTTGGATATATAATGAAATTGCGCGTGATAGAGTAAGTAATGTGCTCGCACTTTTTCTTGATCCTCCAGCTCCCTAGTTCTCGCTCAACACGGCACAGCACGGCTCGGAAGAAAACATGAACATTCGGAACGTCACGGCTCAGTTTGCAGTGCTGCTCACCTTCTTCCTTTACAATTCGGACTTCTCAGTTTTCGCTCTCTTTCTAACGACCTCTGCGAACTGCGCTCCTTCTTGTTACTCAATAATTTCTACAATTATTCATTATTTCTTCAGAATTAAAAAAAAAACCTTGCATTGTTTCTCATTGCTATCTGGTCCAAGACGCGCTTTTACGCTGAGTTTTCTGTGGACGTTGACAGCACTGCACTGCCGTGACGTAGACAGAACCCGCCTCCCCTCGCACCCCCCGCTGTGGAGTATCAAGAAAAAGTGCGCGTATAGTACCGAGACGCTCGTAAGCAACGTACTCAGCAAAGAACTCATCTGGAAACGAAGTCAGGGAACAAGTTTCCAACAGCGCTGCTCCAGGACGGAAAGCAGTATACAGCAGGGGACAAACCGGAAGAAGGTTGGAGGTGGAGTACTTGTGTAAAGATAGGATTTTCAAGCACCTCAAGTTCCGTAATAGCTATGGAAACATGCGCTATCATATTGCTCAACACTTACTATTAAGAGTAAAACTGAATGACATATTCATTATAAAATTTAAGTATTTTAGTCATTTTGTATTTTCGGCTTCGTTGCAGTGAATAATTGACAATTTTTCAATATTTTCTTCAGTTAGATTCATCCGTTGGGTTGAAAAAATGTATCGGTCTAAATCTTTCTTCGACACCTGACTTAGTAGGAGTTTACCTAAACAATGAAATTTTCCAATGCGCCAGTTCACGCGTACAAAGCCGCAAGAACATTACCTCGTCTGCATGGAAAGAATCCTCAGTAAACGTCCTTTAGAGGAATTCTCCGCCATTTCGAGGCGTGTCATACTCAAAGCACCGACCGAGTCGTTTGCAATATGGATGACAATCGACAATAAAACATCGACTCAAACTATCGAAGTTATTAAACATCAATGTTTCTAAAACTTGAAAGGTAATCATTGAAGTGAACATGGGAGGGAGAATTTAATTTCAAAGTGGTCTCGCTCATTAGGTTTTAATTGAAATTTATCCAACAAAACAAAGTCAAAAAAATCAGGATGGTAAAAAAGAACTTTAAATATCTGATTCGATACTTCAAAAATAATATAAGCTTTTTCATTGACGATAACTTGATTTTATAAATTTTCACTTTTAGTCACTTTTTTCTAAAGAATATTCAATTAATGGATATCAGAAAATTATTATATTTTTTTTGTTTTGATGGTACATTTTTCATTTAAAAAACTCGCAATGTTACACACATTCTTTCTCACATGATTGAAAATAGTTACGTAGTATTAAAATATTGTAATTCCTGTCATACTAAAAACCCAGTTATAACTTCAGCAAGCCTAATTTAAAAATAATCGCCTCTCGTGCTTATCTGTATTTATTTCAATTGTCAGGAAGAATAGTCATTACTTAATTTTACAAATGAAACGAACATGAATAAATTTAAATTTTACAGTATTTACAGAACATAATACAGAAAAGCAAGAGCAATTTCACACATGCCTAACTTCATTACATTTGAATACCATAATTGGCGATTAAAGCTTCTTAAAATGTAGAATTGTGTTTGTTAGTTCTAAGTTAAAATTTATTACCATCCTTCAATCAATTTCCTTTCATAAAAATTTTATGTATATCATTCAATCGTCATGACCGACAACCATGAAATGAATTCGAAGAATTTTGAAATCTCCATGTTGCTATTTTCCGAACTGGAAACGCCTGAAACGAAGCGCGCGAAATTTCAATTTACAATTCCGAACTTACGCAATTTTCTAAAGTGCAGTGTGCACTGAAAATAGGACTATTACCACTGTCTTCACAATTCTTTGCTACATACGAGGATAAAAATTAAAGACAAAATTAGAAGCAGTTTCCGAGAAATTTGTTTGAAAAGCGCCTTTGCTTCATCTAAAATAACACAAAAATACTCACATTTTCAAAATATTGAACATGACCTCTCTTGAAGAGCTGTTTTTGATGAACACATTTCATTAGGGAACGAAGTGTTGTCTTCAAAATTGTATTTGTAGGAAGACGCCGAAAAAAATTTGAATTTTTGAAATATTTGAAAAAACAGGGTTTTTAACGAACATGAGACCTGCATCATTCTCTCAAACGTCCTTTACTCTATCCAACAACAAAATTTAATCAATGGAGCCATGGTTTTTAAAAGTTAGAAAATGTTGAAAATGTCCCAGGGGCATCATGTAAAGTACCCCCTAAATTAAAATATCGGTTTCAAATTCAAGGGGTCGCGACATCTGGCAGATCAATTATGAAATATCAGTTTTGGAGAAAATTGTCTGAACAGTTTAATCGCTTGCGTTGTTCACAGACGGAGAGAGACATATGTTTGCCGTCATTCGATTTGTCGGTATCAAGGACCTATAAAACATATTTTCTGACTACACCCTTTTTTCTAAATTTAGCAATTGGATTTATCCATTTTTCTGTTACTGGAAGTTATGAAAATTCTCTTTATAATTTGTAATTACGAGTGTAAAAATAGTTTCCTTCTATTGCGTTTCACTGATCACAAATGCTAGGACTAATTCCGGTGATAAGCACAGGTCGCAAATTTGCTGTGGAAACCAGCCATTTGTAAGCTCTCACTTCCCAGAAGATACCTCTTTGCCTCGACCATATTATCTAATAAGCTTAACGGATTCGTATTTTTTTCCTTTAATGAAAATTTATATCAGCATCAACTTTAATTATGCGAATAATGTTTTCAATTATCAATAAATTATTAAGCAACAGTTAATCAAATAAATGCAACGATTAAACAGAAAGTGTAGTTTTAAAGTTCTCGAATCAATTACCGCCGAAGGATTACAGGTCGATATATCAACAGTAAATACTGAAATTATGGCTCGCGGGCAGCGCCCCTAGCGGGAGATATATTAATTATCGCACCTTAATAAAACTTTCATCTACCAAAGCTTAGCCAATATTTATTGTACGTGGGCAGGCCAACGCAGAGTTATGCCTGGCAAGTAACCTTAAAGAGGAGGATCTCTCTCCGTTTTATTCCCATTTGGCCCGGAAGAAGTTATAGAAACAAGTCATAACAGTCAAGATACGCTCAAATTTTGTCATTCTCAAAATCTCAAAATACAGTTGATTCATAAAATTAATCAACAGACCAAAGAAGTTTCTTTTTGTCATTATTGACTATTTTGAACGTGCGTTAGAACGCATAAAGAAGTCACATATTTATTGATACAATTTTGAGATTTTTAATATTTCAAATATTTTCAAGTTTATGGAAGGATTAGAAGTTCAATTTTTATTTTTTATTGGATTTTAATTCTTGTCTGCCTATGCTTTCTATGTTCCGTGTATTACTATCGGCCGCACTGCTTCCGGTCTACCATGGCAAGCGAGGTTTGACAAACGTATTGATTGGTTCTGTATGTATTTAGCACAATATTCTGAAGGTTTCAAGGCGAAAAGTGTTCTGGGGGCTTCATTCAATGGGATGAATTGCGACTTACTATATCACATTTTCCGCATATTGCTAATAGTTATTTGATTCACTACGTTAACGAAATTTACATCTACTTTGGAAGTAAAAAAAATTTCCAAAGTATTTTTATCGAAATTATTTCTTATTACTTTCTATACCCAAAGATAGTTGAGGCAAGTGAGTGTATTACATTAAAAATGTCTTTTTTGTTATAAACTTGCTCAGCAGATATAAAATGTTAACATGAAAATACCCGCCAGAGGTACAACGATAAGCTCGTAGTTGAATATGAAGTGAGTTTATTTTCTTAAGACGCAGAAGTAGAACCTTCCTTTGATGAATCAACTTGGGGATAAAAGGCGGTATATAATATTTAATAAAATGTAGATCATCTTTACTTTTTTCTCTACATAATATTCATCCACGCACTTTGCCAAACGGAAGTATAAGAATAAGCCATCTTCTAAGCGTACATACCCTGTTATTCGTAAATTAAACGTTTAAATTGAAAGTTAAATATATTTTATCGTGTAGTCTTCAAAATAACGAAAAATAAACTCATATTATTAACCAAACTCTTACATCAATAATTTAATTCGTTAATATCCAGCAACTGACAATAGTAACTAATTCCCAATTGCTCACAGGGCAAAACATTAAAAAATATACCACCCTTATCTGTAGTTTTAAAAATTTGATATGTCTCTCCCATACCAAAATGAAATCTCGAAATTGTGATGACAGCCAACAACGTCACTAAATATTTTAAAATTCGTTCCGCTGCATTACAAGTTTTACATTTTTGCATTTTCCATCTGAAGTAGCTTCCAAGCGAACGTGCGTCAACAGATTTCGACAGAGGCCGCCATCCGCCGGCGCTTGAAACATTGAAAGCGCACTGAAATTAAAAGCATATTTGACGCCGGCTGAGTGGCGGTAAAATGTGTCTACGAGTATTTTCTTTTGCGGCCGTCTGTACCTCTGATGCGAGTCCTAGCAGCCGTCGCTTTAGTGAAAAGGCCTCTGCTTTCTGCAAGGTCGCACACACAGAGCCCGGATGAAGCGGCTGGCCAATACGAGAACTTATCGGTGACTTGCAGTGTAAGTGCGGAGGTCGTGCACCGGCGTGGCGTAGCATGCAGCAATTAGCGTCAGCCAGTGTTGTCAAGGTCGATGCCACGAGCGGGAGTCCGTGGCACGAGTGCCACGACGAAATACAAGTCGCATCCAAGCACGCTTGGGTACCGATCATGTTGACTAAGAGCGTTGGGTAACGAACGTGTACAGTATTCCTTGGAAGACCCACATTAAAGAAAACTTTTTCTTAACCACGATATTATACAATATTACGTCTCACTTTGTTAAAGAATTGGGAAACATTTTAGGAAAAAATTGTGGTAAGGAAGCTATAGTGCAGTGTTGTTGTCGTCGATGCCAAGACCGCGATTCCGTGGCATGAGTGCCACGACGAAATCGCCCCTCCACGCAGTTCATCACCCCGCCACCAGAGACAACGCCATTCGTATGTAAAATGGCGGCGGTTACTAGTAATAGTTCCCTCTCCCGACGCTAGTTACGCAGAGAGCCTCATGGCATGCTACGGTGCCAGGACGCGTGCCACTGACACCAGTAGAAGACCTTGACATCACTGCTTTAGTGAAGAATGGTTGGGTGAGTTTCAGAGGCGCTGTTTCGTTTCAGGTGCTGATTGTTCTGCAAGGTATGGAGAGAGACCAAACGACTTCTGTACCTGATTGTAATAGAGGTTTAGAAATATTTATTATATAAAAATATATTTGTCTTCTGATGGAAGTTTTTTTTCTCCATTTAGATTTTTCTCTTCCAGAAAAATGCGGGTTTTTCAGCAGCTTGCATGTGACGGGTCACATGGGATGGATAACAGGGACCAATAGAAGGTTGCAAATGTTTAGTACATGCTTTTTAATGATTGTTGGCATACAATGTTTAACATCGGTTAAAATGGTATTAATAAAAAACTAATGAAATACACGTGCTTGATTTCTTGACCTCTATTAATAATATTATGGAATGATTCTTGACCTATATATCACCTATGACCTTTATATCAATGACCTAATCTCAAGAATCATTCCATAATAATGAAATACACTTTCTCGTATTTACTTCTATATCACATTTATGTAATATAAGAAAACGCTTATCCTACATTAAAGCACCACTTTTCAAATCACGATGGAACCGTCCTCCACTCATTTATTGTACCCAGAGTTATGCAAATGACCAGGTGCGATTGGTTGCAGATAATCCTTATCGTGTAGAACTATCCAATACGTCGTATATTTATTTCCCCCGACCAGGAACACGATTACAAACGCTGTTATAGTGAATTCTATACCGTGAATCTAAGATATTTGTGACTGACACAAACTACCAGCAAGAATAAAACACTCAAATATTTCCAGTAACTTCAAAAACGATTTGTTTATTAATATATGAAATAACCTTCCTTAATTTGTAGACTTTTCCTCCTACCCAGGCACTCCGTGGACACCACGTACTTTGACCATTCTTCAACGATTGATTGATTGTTAGTGATTCTGGGCGCTGAAACTACTGAAGTTATTAGTTCCGTAGGTGAAATGTATTTTTTTTCATCGGGAGGTGGAGGAGATCTTCCCTCGCTGGATGGCGAGAGCCGGCGCTAGCCCTAGCGCCGACTAGCGAGGTTTCCACAACTAGGTATCCCCCACCAGCAAGACACCGCCCCAACCGGGACAAGCTCTTAGCCCCCAACCGGTCTCCCGGCATGTGTGTTAGTGTCGTACACGTTAGGGTAAGTGAGTGTGTGAGGAGTGAGGATAGAACAAGGAAGAGGTAGGAAAGATCGCGCGCCGTCAGTGACCCGTTAGTTAGAGTACTGCTCCGGCATTCGCGGGTTGATAGGAGAAAACACGAAAAAAACCGATCACAGCAGCCGACCCAAAGATTCTCCTCCAGACAGCGACTGAATACTACCTAGCTGACAAGCTAGTGTCGAAAATTCTGACGAAAACGTATCTCACTGGTAAAAACATGACTCTTTATTCTCATCAGATGAAAGTTACTGCACTCTCAAACGCTGCACAAAAGGCATCAAATCACATTAACTGGTAACGAACTACGCATGTAATTACTGAAGTAATTTTCTAGGTCCTAACGCAAAATGAGCGCATGGAGCCGACTCGCTAGTCAATTATTCTATTCCACTCGGAAATTGGTAATTGCCAGTTAATGAATGGATGTATTATAACAATGAGTAATGAAGAAGCATTTCCCAAAAGCATATCGATGCATCCGTTAAATTTTGAAGATCTCTGCAAAATTGGTTAGTAATTATCCGTGAACCTGAATTATAAAAAGACAGTGTTCAAGGAAAAAATAAATAAAAAATATAAATGTCTGCAAATAACGACTTTTCATAGCCGAGATATCGGTTTCAAACATCAGTGATTCTCAGAAGAGGCAAAAATGTCAGTAAAGAGACGAGAGCCAGGAGACAAGGATGTCAGTCCCCCAAAGATGACTTAACTAAGTCATGTTTAAAAAATTTAACATTTCAAAAAAACTCTCAATAGAATTGTATCATTTTAAAAAGAGCCCTGCAAAAATAAATGAACACTAGTACAAACAATAAAAAAATGCAAGAACTGATTAATTTAATAGTTTTAGAAAACAACATACTGCCATATGCTCATGAAGGGAACAAGTGAATTTTGACCACTGAAAGTAAGAGAACGCAAAAAAATTTTGAAGTAATAATACTATCTACAATGTAGTAATATTTCCCACAACGAAGTAAACAGTGTATAACCAAACAGGTGAAAAAAAGTGTCAGAAACAGTGAAAAACAATAACTGATTAACAAAGTGTGAATATCAAACAAAACGCATAACTACAGGTATCAATGTACAATCAGTTAAAGTAGCTATACAAATCAAAATTGTCAAAAACAAGCGTAGTCAGAATAGTGAACTACGTCAGTTACTTAATAAGTTGAACATAACGACAAGTATATTACCAGACAGTGCACTTGCATGCACAAGGCCACACGTAGCTGACAGCACAAACCTTCTCAGAGAAATGAGGAGGCCTTGTCCCTACATGGGATTGTATAGACTAATAATAATAATAATAATAATATAATAATAATAATAATAATAATATATCTTAAAGGGTTTGCTAAGAATGAAGCGATTCTCTCCCAAATGCTGTCTGTCATGAATGACTTTAGCAATGACATCTGCATGAAGTTTGGTCTTTACAAGTATCAACTTAAAGAGAGGCAAAATGACAACGTCAGAGAACATTGAAGTTGATGTGCACTAATGTGATTCAAGATCTTGAGCCAGGTAATATTTACAAATATCAGGGAATTGAAGAATGTGAGACCATCGCGAACGACATAATGAAAGAGAGAATTCGCAGGGAGTATTACAGAAGAGTGAGACTGCTCCTGCAGTCCACTCTGATCTCCAGGAATAAAATATCATCAATAGGTAGTTTGGCGCTTCCTGTAGCCGAATACAGTTTCGGACTAGTAGGACTGGACTGAGCAGGAAATTGCGTCAATGGATCGAAAAAACCAGAAAACTGCTTACAAAGCATCTTATTGCTCACCCCTCGAGCCTGATGTACATAGACTTTATGTGTCACATAAGGAAGAAGGAAGAGGCCTGAGACAAATTGAAGCCTCCTGGCACAATGCAATAGTGGGGATGGGAAAGTATGTAGTCAGCCATCAATATGACCCTCTAATCAGGCAGGTTCTAAAATCTGACCGAAGAATGGTAAACAGGGGCATTGTAAGTGTAACAAGAAGCATTGCGAAAAAGACTATACAAGGCACCCAGAATGACAGAGAAAACTGAACTTCTGATGCTACTTAACATGAAATGTGAGACAAAATATATGAAAGAAATCGTGGAGAGACAAACCACTCCACGGACAATATTTGAAACGAATGGTCAGGGTACAGATAAATTATGATCGATCATTTATGTGGCTCAGAAGGGGAAGAATGAAGTCAGAATCGGAAGCACTTGTAATAGCTGCCCAAGATCAGACCTTGAGAACACGACATTATGATAAAGCGGTTCTCAAATTTGCCAGGAACACGTAGAAACCATTGATCATATTGTCTCAGCTTGTCCAATCCTAGCAAAAACCGAATACTTGAAAAGACACGACAGGGTGTGTAGCTACCTCTACTGGCAGATCTGTACCGCCCTCAAAGTTCCAAACACATGCCCCAAGTGGTACGAACACTCACCAAAACCGGTGACGTCTCTTGGATTGTGTACGATATTGTACGACCAACAAATTCAAACTGATCGCTCGATAGCGGCAAACAAACCGGATATAGTTATCCGGGATTTGGCGAAAATATCGTGTTTACTTATCGATGTTGCTGTACCTTGCGATCAAAACGTCGTTACCAAGGAGGCAGAGAAACGTCTTAAATACAAGAGTTTGGAAATCGAGATCAGCCGAATGTGGGGCGTAAAAGCACAGGTCGTCCCGATAGTTATCGGAGCTCTGGGATTTGTTCCGTAAAATTTGAGTAAGAACTTGTCTAAACTCCCCGGTAATTCAAAAGACTGGGAAGTGCAAGAAATCGCTTTATTTGGAACAGCCCACATTTTGCGTAAAGTATTGTAGAGGCACTGATAGTCACCGGATCTGCTCCTTAGGTAGCTGGTTGCAACCTGGAGTAGATTTTATATTCAGCCTACTCATAAGATCTTTAGTCGTGATGTAATGGAATAATAATAATAATAATAATAATAATAATAATAATAATAATAATAATTTTAAAATAAAATGACCGAACAGAGTTTATTATCGGGTAATGAATTCTTAATACTCCTAAGAACTATTAACAGCTCGAAATACGAGTTATCCCTAGTGTAGCGTCCTTTGTGGAATGGTGTGTGCACACCACCAGGAGCAGCACCGCAGCGTGGCCGGCAGTAACGGCGATTTAACGAGCCCTCGTGGAAACTTGGAGAGCCGTCCGTCTTAGCCAGCGCGCCAAGTCCCTCCGAGGGACGGCCGGCGCTGTGGGTTGAGGCGAAGGGAAGTTAGAGGGAACGCCGAACTGGTCGGATGTGGCTGCTTAAACGCTGGGGTACGTACGGAGTGGTAGCTCGTTGAAATAAGGAATATGAGAGTCGTGAAATGAAGAGCTTGAGAAAAGTGTGAATTAGAAGATTGAGCGTTTGAAAAGTAATAAAAGAGAAAGTATTGTAAAAAAGAGAAAGGAAAATCAGTTAGGAAAGATAGTATGTGTGCTAGGAAGGGGTATTCATTGTCCCTGTTTAGGAAGCATCTTCTTTAAGACGGTAAGAAAATATCAAACTCAATAAAAATAGAAAACGCCAGAGACCACAATGTGAAAATAAAAAGTAGAGGATTGAAAAAAAGTCTCGCAAATGAGAGAGTTATGGAAAATGATGACAGTGAAAAGAAGTGAAAGATTGGTTAAGGTCAGGGTTCCTTCGCTGCCGAAAGGTCACTGAACAGTGAAGTCATCTGAAGACGTAGAATCGAAATAATTCGTTGAAGGAAAGAAGGGGAACAAAAGACGAAGGTCAAAAGGTGTAAGTATATGGAAAATTGAGAAAATAGAGGAGGCATAGAAAGGCGAGATAAATAACATGCAGTGGAATGTAGATGGAGAGGTGAAGAGTGAGAAAAAGAAGAGAGCGAAAGCGGGAAGGAAGAGAGCTAGAGAAAAAGAGAACTAGGAAGAATTGCCGAGCAAGATGGAAGTTGGAACACAAAATAGAGCTCGAAGTAGCGAGGAAATAGAAGAATAAATTCGAAATGATGGTGCTTCTGTGTGAGAGGTAAAGAGCCAGAGGCCTTAGACGAGAATTAAGAGGCAAAGGAGTTCAGAGTGATCCAAAAATCGCTTCAACTAAAATGGTAGTGAGCGAAGTAAGAGTGAGCGTAAAAGAATGAAACATGATGGAGAGAGGCAGAGGGAATTGTCGCGGGACGGAGGGTGACAAAGGGAAGAAAATAAAAAAAATGGGACTGTGCACGCGCGAGTGGTGAGAAGAGTACGTGAGAGAGGAGGATTAAGACGGAACTCGAGCGGGCACGAAGCAAGATGGAAAGGCTACTTGGGGCGAGGCAGAAAGCAAGAGAAGCAAAAATGTACAAGGCAATACCATAGAACAGTGATGTAAAGGTCTTCTACTGGTGGCAGTGGCACGCGTCGTGGCACCGCAGCATGCCACTGAGCTTATCTACGGAACTAGCGTCGGGAAAGAAAACTGTTAGTAGCCCAACCGTTTTACAATAGGGATGGCGTTGTCTCTGGTGGCGGGGTGATAAACTGCGTGGAGGGGGCGATTTCGTCGTGGCACTCGTGCCATAGACTCCCACTCGCGGCATCGACCTTGACAACACTGCCATAGAAGAAAGATTCAGTCTTTTCTTTATGATAGTACTGAGCTAACAAGAATGGGAAGGGAAGAGGAGCGCGTTTGAGCGTAGCGAGGTAGGGGAGGCCAGGGCGGAGCAGAGCTACGAGACAAGGGCGGGCAGGGCAGGGCGAGTGGGAACCGGGGCTAGGGCGGGAGCGAGCAAGGGAAGGACGCAGTGGATCGGGAGGGTGCGTGCTGGACGGGGCGGGGGGATGGGCTGAAAAGCGCGGGATGGACGGGGCGAGAACGTGAAACCTGGACAGGGTGAGGTGAGGCGGCGCAGGGTGGGTCTTGATAGGACGGAGGGGCTGGTCGGGGCAGGGTAGGACAGGGAAGGCGGGGCGGGCTGGACAGAGCGAGGCGCGCTGGACGGGACGGGACGGGACGGGACGGGACGGGACGGGACGGGACGGGACGGGACGGGACGGGACGGGACGGGACGGGACGGGACGGGACGGGACGGGACGGGACGGGACGGGACGGGACGGGACGGGACGGGACGGGACGGGACGGGACGGGACGGGACGGGACGGGACGGGACGGGACGGGACGGGACGGGACGGGACGGGACGGGACGGGACGGGACGGGACGGGACGGGACGGGACGGGACGGGACGGGACGGGACGGGACGGGACGGGACGGGACGGGACGGGACGGGACGGGACGGGACGGGACGGGACGGGACGGGACGGGACGGGACGGGACGGGACGGGACGGGGCGGGGCGGGGCGGGGCGGGGCGGAGGGATGGGGCGGGACGGAGCGCGGCACGACGGGACGGGAGGGGATGGATCGGGGCGGGGCGGGAGTGGACAAGGGAGACAGGACGGATCGGGGGCGGCAGGACGGGACGAGACGGGACGGAGCGGGGTAGAACGTGGTGGGGCGGGACGGAGAGGGACGGAACGGGGCGGGTAGCCGGAGCGAGGTGGGGATCCGGGGCGGAGCGGGCCGCGGCTGGACGGGGCGGGAAGGGGTGGGGCGGGTCGGGACAGGGTGACACGGCACAGGACGAGACGGGGAGCAGGAGCGGGACGGGACGAGACGGGGCGTGGAGGGGCGAGGCCGCGAAGGGTGGGGCGGGGCGGGGCGGGCCGGTTCGGTCTGGCAGTGGCGGGCGGCGCGGGCCGTGCCGAAGCGAGCGCGAGCGGGGAGGGGCGTAGCGGGGAGGGGCGTGGCGGGGCGGGGCCTGATTTACCTCGCCGAGGGGCACGCGCCCCGCCGCGGCCGGGCGGGCGTCCTCGCAGGCGCTTTAATTAATTGCGAGGGCGCACTCGGTCGCCGCGCCCTTCGCCGCCCCCTCCCCCGCGCCGCCTATTGTCTCGGCCGGCGCAGAGCGGGCCCCGGAGACCGCCGGTGCTGCCAACCTCGCGGGCTAAGAATGGAGTGCGCCAAATTCACTTCATAAATTATAATCTATCAACGAATAGCAAAGGAAAATCTAAGACATTTATGAAGAAAAGGAATATCGAATATATTTACTGAGGTATACTTCATGTTAGCTACAAATGCCTTCTTTTCACTCAATACTTTTCGAATGTTTTATTCAAATCTATTCATTTTACACTTCTTTTCAAATTATCATTTAGCCAGATCCGTGAGATACTCCAGTCAAAATATGTGTATAGTATCTGCATTAAACTTTAACGATTTCTTAAACATTTTCTGTGAGGACGTTTAAATGTGCCAGATATTTTTTTCCAATTTTGGTTAAAACATAGTAAACAGAGAAACGCCGGTTAAAGCACAGGTAAATTACAATTCACCACTGGGAAGAAGTTGTTGCTCGTTTTTTGAATTGGTAATCAAATAAATATCTTTTCATAATAAAGTGTGATGTAAAGCTTCCTGGCCGATGACACTGACAATGGCCGTGAGAGTTTGAAGAAAAACGTAATAAGAAAGAATGTGCAGTAATATTATTACTTCTTTTTCGGTCTAGCAATGAGTATCATATGACGAGTGTCAAGAAACAAAGTCAAACGTGAATACTTCACTCCCTACATAAAGTGCAGCAAACTTTCAGAATTAATGTCGTTATATTGTCCGAGCGGAAACGTGAAATGAACGGCAAAAGTCGTTAAGACGTAGTCTGCCAACGAACTTGTGCGATAAAAGGAAAGAAGAGAATACATGAATGCAGCGAGGAAGAAAGAAAAAAGTAGAACGAAAACACCAAGAGAGAGAATGAGACAGTGAATAAGGAAAGAAATAAATAGAAGGGAAAAGTGAAAAGTAATAATCAGTTTTGAGATAACCACACTTCATTAACCCTCGTACCATATCTAGGGTCTTTTTGGACCCTATCGTCATTAATTTTTTAATATTTTCCTCAATACGTGCAGAATAATTTCATTCTTCTAGATATGCCTTCGTGCACTTGTTAAGAGATACCAAACCATTTTCGCATATTTTCCAAATTTTATTAGGGAGTTATTATTTTTTTCGTTACACGACTCTGCTTTGACCTAAGATATAGCCTGTTATTTCCTATTCTCATTTGAAATATCTTACCATGAACAAAATAATGTGCATGTCACATTCAATATTTGATTTATCTCGAAATAACTTTCGTAAACTATTATAAATATTTCTGAATCATTATGCATCTATTATGGAGGTTATGTCCGGTAAAAGCTATTCTACATCTGAAATATT